>JARFXV010002261.1:0-140694 GCA_031761425.1 Cosmopolites sordidus
ATATATATATATATATATATATATATCTATATATATATATATATATATATATATATATATATATATATATATATATATATATATATATATGTATATGATTGAAAGAATTCAAAATTCATTAACCAGCATTCAATAACCAGCATTTCAAGAGCGGAAATTGAAGCTGCCGTTTTTAGTACACGTCGAAACATAAATCTTTGCATTTCTAAGGATGGAAGGCATTTTGAACATTTAGAAAGGCGTTAAAGTTCAGATTCTGTTAATTATTAGACTGTTGGGCTGTTAATTTTATTTGACTGTTGTTATTATTATCATCTTCGTTGTTGGCCCGTTGGCCTTTAAACACGCTCCCTATTAATATGGCACGAAGAATTTGGACCAGTCCTAAGCCTGGGTAAAGTGTGAAGGAAGCCAAACATTAGGTTAATATTTTTTAACTTAATGCAGGTAGTAGTGAAATAATAACTGATTTTTTTCAGAAAAATCGAAATATCTCTTGACATATCAGAGACATCGATTCCGGGTTTCCACTGGACGATTCCTCTTTAAATTACCTTTCTTGCCATGTAGTAAAAGCTGTACCATTCCATCTGAAAAAACTGAACAAAACTTCAAAAACTATTGTTGAATGTAACGCCACCTCGCGGTTTCATTTATAAACTAAATAATTTATCTCTCAGATTATCTGATTGTCCCAGCAATTGCCTTTTAAATTAATCCAAATTGAGGGAAATCGGTTTAGGCAAACGGACATTAGACGACTTTTTATCTAAATAGGTAAAACTCCTCCCCACTTCTTTATTCGCGAAGTTACGACAAAATGTCATAAAACAAAGTTGTAGCAGACAGTTTGCTAATTATTACTGAGAATTTTTTTTACTCGGTTAACACTTGAAAATACACAAAAAAATGTTTAGCTCGTCACGCTCTCTTGCGGTCGTTTTAGAAGCTTAAAAATATTTTTGGTGAATATGTCATGATCATTTTTAGTATAATTTTTTTTCCCCAAAGCTGTGGGATAATATATATATATATATATATATATATATATATATATATATATATATATATATATATATATATATATATATATATATATATATATATGATTGGGTCTTACTTTTTTGCCTGTCTTACTTCTTTGCTTTATTTACATTATTTATTACTTTTATTGTTTAAAAATTAGTTTATTTCAATTATTTACAAGATTTTTAAACAGAAAATATTTCTATAGCTTTGATCAAATAATAGATTATTCTATTTTTTTAGAGATTTTATATTATAAGGCTAATAATAAAATTAAATTGGTAATTTTAAGACCTTCATTTCTGAAACAATTTCTACAATAGCTCGGAACGGAATGGAACGGAACTCCATCGAAGCCTAATTGACCGTCATATATCATATGACTAAGTTAGCAAATACATAAAATTTGGGCATAGATCACAGTTATTGCCGCCCAGGGTCCCGCCACCACAGTTCTCGAACATCCCGAATGTTCCTGCATACGATTTATTAATTTTAAAAAGGGCTCGAATTGTTTCTGTTCCCTGCGCCCTATCGTGCCAACCCTCCCATCCAGCCCCTTCACTTTTTTTTGTTTCAATTATTTGACCGATTTTTTGCTATTTGCTTTTGTCGAAAATGTGAGCAGGTAGACGCTGTCCGAATTCTTTCTGTGATTTACCGTCGCATAAATCAAATCCCGCTTCGAATTTATTAAACCACAGACATGCCAGACCCGTGTCTTGTTCGAGACATCAAAATATTTCATGCCGATTTTTGTTATTAATTGCGTTCGGAATTAAACTGAATAAAAAAACTATTTACAGATTTTGGAAATAATAATTGCAGTTACCTAAATAGTAATAAAAATGATACATTTTAAAAATAGTTCGTTCTACTACAAATATACCAATTAGATCTGTTTGTAGATTCAGCAGTAGTGGATATGCCTTAGAAATATGCGAAGTGGAGTGAAGTTTTAGCTTTTATAGGATAATATTGCTTTTAAGATACGAGGTGCTTAAATTAAGTAATAAGACTGATGCGCAAAAGTTACAAAAAGCTGAAGAAAGGCTAATTTTTCTAGTTGTAAACTCTGGGTAGTAGGCAAATTGAGGCCTCGGAGTAAATCAACTAGATTCTCTTGAAAATGGCTTCAAAGTGGAAGCCGAAACGTCGAGATTTTACAAATCTAAAACGCAGTTCTACCTGAGAACCTAGTAATTCTAATATTACCGACCGCGGAAGCTTATCCGAACATAAAGGTACATGAAAATTTGTTAAACCATCCTTTCATCAATCGAACTTGGGATAAAAATTAGGTGTATTCCAGTAATCTAAATAAGCAAAACCATATAGATTCTGAACAAATGGATAAACTCGTGACAATATATTGGGGTCCGTTTGATTCAATTTTTGGAACTTAGTTACCTGGAATGTTTCAATAATGCTAATAAGAAAAACCAAAAATAGATCCTAGGTAGTTGACAGAACAGAACTTATGACAAAATGAAAAATATTCCCCAGATAACACTTATAAGTATGCTAATAATTGGAAAATATAAAATTAAGCTGGGAGGTGAGAACACCAGAGGTTCACGTCGACAGTTTAATTATTTGGAAACAGTTCAAAATTAAGTATGTCCTTTAAATTTCACCAGAAGAACAGCATAACTTCCCTGTAAAATTTTACTCGTTTGGATATTGTGATCTTGAAAATGTATTTTGTAATTTATGTGGATATCATCAAATATGCTTGTTTGGCCTTATCAAAACACCAAGCTAAATTGGGAATATCAAACATTAATTGTGAATTGCAAAATCTATTTCCATATACAGAACTCTCCCGACTATATATACAGAGTTGCGTGTAATTGTTTTTCCCATCAAATGTTATATATAACCGGGGTAGCAAAACGCACTCTTTCACAATTTCGGTGAAGGCTACGCCGCTCTTGAAACCCCTTAATTTCTCTCTCCCATCTTGGAGGAATTTGGAACTACACCTCATACCCTTCTCATCTCTATTATCATCCTAGTCCTCATCCTATCCCCGTGAACTACGAGCCATATGAACACCAAAAAAGGTTGCTAGAAACCATGTTGCAGCCTCATGGTAAGAATAACCGGACTAGTCTGGTCATCTTATACCATCTCTGTTATCGTATAACTATTCATGTACTATACCACAGCTAAGCAGACTACGTACCTTCGTTGGCTTCCAACTATACAGCCTTAATTTTCATGATGAATCAATCGTGCGGGACAAAATGGTCCGAAGGTAAAATTTCCTCCCACTCGGACTTCCGCGGGAAAGTGCCTGTGAGGATAAATTATCGAAATAATCGAAAATACTTTGTTCTTGTAACCTATACTTTTCTAATACTGCTAAAAAATCTCAATACCTAGAAGAAAGTACTGCCAACCTGTCCATGCAGTTTGCCCGCTTAAACGTAAACACCGCCGCGCTGCAGGAAACGAGGCGTTCGAGTGACGGCTGTATTCATGAAGAAAAGTAGACTTTCTTTGCTTTTAAATATTTTCTTTCATTACTTTCAATAATTGGTTCTATCTTTAATTTCCCCCTCACCAATTTGATTTTAGTTCCGTCGTTTCTTGTAGTGTATTTCCGCCTCATTTCTGATGTCCTTTTAGAGATTTATTAAAATGTATATAACTGTTCTATAGTGTTGATATTTAGTTTAACCAGAGAAGAAAGATCTTAATTTTTAAATATCATAATTTACTTTTTTCCTGAGTTTATTAATTTGAAGATTCTAAAGAATTGTCCAATAAGACAGATTCAAAACAATAAGGTTAAATCACCCATTCAACCCGAACACCAGCTTTCTGAGGATGAAGAGGTAACTCCTGAATAATTGAACAATTTTTATCGTACTGAATTCTGCAATTATGTTTGTTCGCAAACCTATTAAGCCAAGATTACTTTTTCCCCAAAGTGGGGGTCACCTTTCAACTGCTCTAAAGCCCAATTGTTGAATAGTGTATCCTTCTATGGTAAATTGACACAATGTACTGAATGCAGCAGCTACTTGTGACAATTACATTTCAAACAGGTTTGGCACTGTTGCGTTTTTTTTGTTGCAATTTTAGGTCGGCCTTATGTAAAATTGCGATCACTTATTGTAGTTATTTCCATATCTTTGTATCCCATTAATAGTTTTGTTACTTTTCTTTTATTGCATCATCCGCCTCAAGCCATCTTTGGTTTCAAAAATTTGTGATTTTAAATTTGCTGTTCGCACGTAATTTCTTGTGTCTATAATCTTCTATATTCTTCCTCAATTTTCTTTTTATTTCTCTTCTCTTTAGACTCTGCCATATTATTCCCCTAGGTTAGGTGTTTTTCTAGGTGTATTAAATATGTGTTAGTTTTCTTCTTGTTTCTACTATTTGTTTTATAGTACATATATTATCTTATTGTGTGTATTTCGTCTTTTGTCTTTTCTAGAAACACTCTGTGAATCCTCAAGTTGTGTCTCTATTTGTATTTTCAGTCTTTTCTGCGATATCTTTTCGTATACTTTGGTTACTCTACTCAATACTATTATTCCCATATTGTTTCTGTAGTACTCATAGTATTCTGTCATTCTAACCATGATGTTTCTTCCATCCTCCTGCCGTTCAAAAAATTACTTGAACGTAGGCTCCATAATAATATTTTTAAGTGGTATTGATTATCTCAAATATTTTATGGTGGCTCTTGTTAAACACATTTTAATTATGTTTTATTATAATATACTTCTCGATGAAAATTGTTCGTTAAAATTTAATTGATTATTAGATTAAGAAGAAATAAAAATAGTTATTGGGAGATTTCGTTTAATTAGTAACTAATCCCAGAGGAACGCAAAGTTTTATGACAGAAATATCCATGGATAATTGGACAATGTTTATATAGTTCCTGTTTATGCGACAATCTAGATGATATCAGGCAAATCTTCGGTAAAACGTTAGGCGCTAATTAAAATTTTGTTACAACTTTTAACGATACTGCCGAGCCCTTCGTTAAGTTTAATCCGACGTGGTGTTTGCATTTAAGATTGTTCTTGATCTAATATAAATGGTTTTAAGAACATCGTATTGCTGGAAAATTCAATCAGATATTTTTTTTATAACGTTATGAAATGGTAGTTTATTACGGGATTATATATATATATATATATATATATATATATATATATATATATATATATATATATATATATATATATATATATATATATGGACGCAGTCCAACAAAATCTAATAGTACAGATATACGCCATCCGACGGAAGGTTGGCGAAAACATGGGTTATTGGCTGTGGATAAGTCTCCCTATTCTTGATGGTATAGTATATGTCGGCGCCCTCAAGAGTCTGAACCTCGAGAGACTAAACATATGTCATCCAGTTGAAGGGATAGGTGGGCCTCCTTCCCGGTCAAGCAACCAACAAAAGTGTTCATTCAGGCTGAGACGCAGGTTGTTGTGTGTTCCACATGAGATTGTGGAACCCGGTGGAGTGTGGAACGGTTGGGTGTGTGATGACACTCAGCTATTGCTGTCTCATTGGACGTGGTCCAACAAAATCTAATAGTATATGTATATATATATATATATATATATATATATATATATATATATATATATATATATATATATATATATGGTATTGTGGTAGCTCACGATGGATATGTGACAATAGACGCTTCATAACATCAAAATAAAACACAGCATTGATCGTTTGAAGGGTGGAATAAGCTTTTTGCGCACAATTGCCCCCGAATCATAGAAACAAATCAACATTTTTGACTCCTCGAGACGGCTTTACTTTGGATTTGGCTCGCTCGGGTGTTTCAATTCCGCACTTTGATGGTTGGTTTCTGAATCATATTGAAAACACCACGTCTCATCACCAGTAACAATACTATACGTAAAGGTTTCATCCTTTTTCGACTCTTTAATCAAGTACTTGCAATGTTGGATTCGGTGCAATTTTTGGTAGGAAGCGATTTATACGGAACAAAGCGTACACAAACCTTCCGAAGTCCGAAATGATCAGTCAAATTGCGATGAATTGAATCCTTGGACATGTTCAAGTGCATTTCAATGTATCGCATCGAAGATTTTGGCTGATTTTTTTATATATTCACGCACAATTTCAATGTTACTTTGAGCAACCACGGAATTTTTCGGACCAGGATGTTTATTGTCTTTGATGTCCTCAGAAGCCACGGGATAAACAATCCTCACCATACACTTGTTTCATTAATAAAACGTTTCCGTAAATATTTCACCAAGTTTAAAACAAAACTTAATATTCGCTTTGTTCGATGTTAATTTTTATACTGATGGTATAAACACACTGACACTTTAAGCGCGATGACGTGTACTCTTTAGTATCGTCGGCTTAGGATTAGGATGCAGTAAAAATTGTTGAGCTTCAATTGGGATGATTTGCCCCATTCGCCTTACTCATCGGACATCACACCTTCGGATTACCATCTACCAACAACCTGATAACATTTTTTGGAAATAAAAATTTAGGAAATAACGACTAATTTTTGGCAAAAAGGAATGATGTCTACTATTATGTTTGAAAATTCTTGTAAATAACAATCGTAAATTCATAACAGACCGACTAACTAAATATTTACATAAACTATTTGCGTTTCTCTCTCTCTTAATTAAAACAGTTTTCGAACAACGTAATAGAAATATCAATATACTAAAAAATAACTTTGAACTGGAAATTTCCTTCAACCCTCATGTATGGATCTGTATTACTAATTGATACTTGATTGATCAGTATTTTAAAAGTTTTAGTATTATCCTTACAATAGCAACTTCTGCTGTAAACTAACTAATATAATTCCTACGTATTTTAACAGCATCAAAGTCTTAGAGTTCACCTATTATAATCCTTACAACAGCCGCTTCAATTTATCTCATTTATTCCTCAAATAGAAAAATCAACCCAAGGAAATGTTGTGTAGGATTTTTAATAAACATCCTGTATACGGCATCGTCAAAGGTGTACATTAAATAAACTAGCCGAACTGCGTAACTACGAGAATCCAGCAGAATTTTCCTTTATGGTGGCTTTTCGTATTTGCTTATCGAGCAGAATCCTAAAGCAACGAACGCGAGATATTCGTATGAATGGCACTTGTATGCTTATGCCGAAGCATTAACTTTCAATGGACGATTATTATCGAAAACATTTTATGCAAGCCTTTACTTTGTCACTTTTAAACCTTTAACGTATGACCGCCGTAATCTATTTACTACATTGTCTCGACCGGAAAGAATTATGTTCATGTGAATTAAGCGTTTACAAAGGGATATTTATTAAAAAGTTTATATATTCTCTTTAGGACAAGCTGACTGTTATATAGTAATGTTGTCTCCGTTCATATGTCATATTCCGTTATTCAATTTAGTCCCAATATTTTAAGTAGACAGATTAAGGAGTGTGTTTTATAGTATTTACATTTGTTGTAAATTAGTTTGGGTGAAAATCAAGATGAAAAATTGACGTTAGTCAAGGAATACTTCAATATTAAATGTACATCAATTAGGAATGTCTTCGGAATTTATTCTGTTAACCACACTGCTCATGCGGTTCGACATAATATTACCCGTAAGAAGATGTTATATAGGGTTATCAAACTAGTACTATATAATTTTGTAAAGCCAGTTTTTGCAGCTGCCATTTTTTCCTTATTCCCGCCAAAATTGTCATTTGTGTCCAGGATTGTTTGCCAAATGATCATGAAAAGATATACAGTTGCAATGCGTATACAAATTGTTCAAACTTATTACAAAAATAATGAATCTATTCGTGCTACGTTCCGCGCCTTACGTAAAATTTATGGTCAAAATATGGTAATAGACCTACAGAGCTTATTATTCGTAATTTAATTAAAAAAATTCCAATCAAATGGTATTTTTTGTGATGCTAAGCATCCACCCCGTCAAAACTGTTTACTGAATGTTAAATCGATATTTTACTGAAAACATCGATGCTGTGAACCGAATTGTGATTGAAAATCCAGAAAAAATAATTACACGTCGTTCTTAAGAGCTTTTATGGCACTATGTGGAATATTCTTCACAAAGATTTACATTTCCAGAGGTGTAAAATTCAGTTAGCCCAAGAACTCCAAGAATCCAAGAAGGAGTATTGGAGAAATATCACAAAAGTGATATACTTGTGGTCGGTGACATTAATTTGCGTCATCTCGGATGGACGCAAGCTTCCAGTGACTTGCCTCTACTACCAGGCAGCGCGACGCATCCAGTGAGTTTACGTTTTCTTGACTTCTTCTACTCTAGTAATTTAAAACAGTTTAATAATATTCTTAATGTAAATGGTAGGGTTTTAGATCTAGTTATGTCACATTCATTGTCAATGACAATCAAAGGGTGTGAAGTTCCCTTGGTTTCTGAAGACCACCATCACACGGCTCTTGATATTACTTTCTAAGTATTGTGCGATCTAGATCCCCTCAGGACTGTACTCGAGTTCTGTTTGACCAGGCTGACTATGCTTCTATAAACGCTGAACTGGGGGACTGCAAATGGAGCCAGGTTTTAAAATCAGACGTTGACGGTAATGTATCCTACCTTTATAACTTCTTAGATGACCTTATACACAAGTATATCCCCCGTATAACAACAAAAGAATCTCAATACCTGGTTTGGTTTTCTAAAGAAACAATTAACTTTTTGTGTGGCAAGGTTAAAATGCACAGTAAATGGAAGAAATTTCGTAATGACTCCGATTATCAATTATTTAGCGATTTGAGACGTAGATCTAAAACACTCATTAAAAGCGATTACCAAAAATATATTGAGGTTACTGAGAATAACATTTCAAAAGACGTAAAAAAAATCTGGTCGTTTGTAAATAATAAAAAATCCAAAAATTCTTTCCCGAAAACTATGTTCTTAAACGACATCTCCACTGATGGTGATGGCATTTGTGAAATGTTTTCTGACTACTTTAGTAGTGTATTTGTATCTTCTAATTCGCCTGTAAGAGTAGAGAAGACTAAGAGTAGAGAGTCTCTAATAATGCATTTAATATCCTTTTAGTTACTGAGTCCAGTATTTTAAACGCGATAAACTACATCGACGAAAGAAAAGGACCCGGTACTGATGGGCTCCCTTCTCCGTTTCTTAAGTCTTGTCCGGCTTTGTATACACCGCTACATATAATATATAATCAGTCTATCTCAAAGGGGATCTTCCCATCATGTTGGAAGATTGCGCAAATTATACCAATATATAAATCTGGTGTTAGAGCCAACATTCAAAACTACCGTCCTATCTCCCTGCTAAATCATTTCAGTAAAATATTTGAATACATCATTTTGCAAGAATCACTGTTTAAAGTTAATCCATCAATTAATCCTGATCAGAATGGTTTCTGCAGGGGTAGGTCTGTATTGCCTAGCTTGGTGCCTTTCGTACAAAAGGCATTGGATAATATGAAAAATGGTCTAAGTACTTGTGCAGTCTATACCGATTTCTCAAAGGCTTTTGATGGGGTCCACCATCCTACGCTTATCACGAAATTGATGAACTTTGGAATACACGGCAATCTCCTAAAATAGATTGAAAGTTATGTAACTGATAGAAAGCAGTATGTGGCCGACAATGGATCGAAGTCTGACCATCGGTCTGTATCTTCAGGAGTACCTCAGAGGTCTCACTTGGGACCGCTTCTTTTTAATATATTCTTGCTTCTTTAGCTGCTTCTGTTACTGCGATTACTCTTCATACGCCGATGATCTTAAAATGTTTGGTACTGCAATGCCGACCTTCTGACGCTAATTCAATTCAGAATGACCTTTCTAGACTGGCCAGATACTGCCGCCACCATAATCTAACATTGAATACAAGCAAATGTCAATTTATTATTTTTTCAAGTACATCTCCTTTCAATTTCAGTGTAATATTGCAAGTGGATGGGGCGGTGTTGGGAAGGGTGGATACGGTCAAAGATCTGGGTGTGATCCTCGACTCCAGGCTGTCTTTTGAACCCCATATAGCTTCGATAACCAATCGTGCCAAAATGTCTTGGGTTTTCTAACGCGCACTACCAGGGACTTCTCAAATATGTCTTCTCTGATCCTCCTATACAATAGTTTGGTCAGACCGATTCTCGAATATTCATGTACTGTTTGAAATCCCTTGTATGATAAATATTCCGATAAGATAGAGGGAAGTTCCAGGGAGATTCAAAGGAAGTTCCTGAATTGCATTAACTATAGATTTAATAAAAATAGACAATATTTCAGATATAACCAAAACTTAAAATTTTATAGCATGGAGTCGTTGGAAGATCGAAGACGGTTGTACGATGTTGTTTTTATTTACAAAATAATGAACAATCACTCTCCTTGCTGTAACAATATGATATTTCTCAATTCTTCCCCTTATTCACTGCGCAATAGGTTAATATTTAGAGTTCCCTATTATATGTCAAATTATTATAGTAACTCTCCTTTAATTAGATGTGTCCGAACTTATAACAATTTGAGCTTGTCTGATCCAGAATTGGATCTTTATTCTGACAGTTTCCTTAGTTTTAAGAGAAGGGTTAAGGCGATATTGCGCGATACTTAGCGATTGATGATTGCGTTGTTCTTCTTTTTTTTTTCCTGTGCTCTCAAAGTATGTTCACTTCACTATTTGTATTATGATCTGAAGACTGTGTTTTGCAATTATTTAAGAATTAAATGGTTTAGTTTTTAGGTTCAAGTGATAAGTACTTGCTATGTTCTGTAGGTTAAGTTAAGCTTTGTTAAATTGTATTATCCTGTAATAGGACAGATCACCTGTCTGTTGAATGACCCTATTATTTAAATTGTATTATCCTGTAATAGGACAGGTCACTTGTCTTTTGGATGACCCTATTATTTAAATAAATAAATAAATAAACTCAAACCAAATTACCATTTGTTGCGTAGAAATTTTGCAGATTGGGCTTTAAAGCCACTTGATAATTGATCTCTTCATTATTTCATGAAAATATCACTTTCAGCAATGAAGCTCATTTCTGGTTAAATGGCTTTGTAAATAAGCAAAATTGTCGCATTTGAAATGGAGTAAATCCACATATTGTTCTTGAAACAGCTATACATCGACAAAAATTAACAATTTGGGGTGGTATATAGTCTGGAGGTGGAATTGGACCGTACTTATTTGAAAACGAAAATAGAAAGGCAGTTACTAACAATGGAGAACGTTACAGAAATATGATTAATGATCCTTCCATGAATTGGATGATTTTGATCTCAACGACATGTGGTTTCAACGAGATGGTACAACATGCCACACATCTCGTGACACAATCAATTTATTGAGAGAAAAGTTTAATGACCGTGTAACCTCAAGATATACTGATGTTACCTGGCCACCACGATATGTGAACCTGACCTGGCCACCACGATATATGGGTTATGTGAAATCATTGATTTATATTAATAAATCACAAACACTCAATTATCTTGAAACCAATATTATTCATGCCATTGGTGAAATAAATTCCGATTTATTTGCCACATAAATCGGTGATAAATATTGCAGTATATATATATATATATATATATATATATATATATATATATATATATATATATATATATATTTACTTCAGAGGCGGTCATTTACACGAAATTATTTTTAAATCAAAATGCCATGAACCAGTAATCAAAAAATCACGTTGATATCTTATATCGCTTTGACTTGACTTAAATTCCAAAATAAAAAGATATAGCCATTATTTGATAACCTTTGTATAGAATAAAGTATTCTGGTGCTAATTTTGGACATCTAATAAGAAGTATAACAGACTTAACAGTCAGAGACTTAAGGAACACACTAAAATAAATGTTTACTATGCAATTATAATTCTCACTCTTCTGTATGGAGCTGAATCCTGGGTCCTGTATCGGAAGCAAATAAAACAACTCGAGAAATTTTATCGAGGCTGCCTTCGGAAAATCTTGAGAATAAAATGGCAAAACTATTAGGCCAATATGGAGGTGCTTGAATCTTAATATCAGATCTTAAGCTCTCAGCTGAGGTAGTTGGGTTATTGCCGAAAGATGCAGGATACTAGAATGTCGAAGCAGACCCAGGTGAATTACAGAACAAGAACTGAAATCTGGGATGTCCAAAAAGGCGATATAAAGACGTAATAAAATCGTCTCTAAAGGCAAACGACGGCAAACGACAGACCCAAATGGCATGAGAAGACATACAAAGCTGGGCAGCTCCACCAGGACGATAATCGCCAAGAAGCCGCAGTAGAACCCAAATATGATTCAACTTCACAATATCAAATAATTTTGATAATTATTTAATTTAATTAATGGTAATTAATAATGGTTTATTTTTGCTAGTCTAGACAGGAAGAGAGAGCAGGTAATCATCAAAATTATCCTGGTTAAGTGCTCGTTTGGTAATCATCTGTAACAAAGCAGGTAATCATCTGCAACAAAACCAAACCAAACCAAACCATCGCTTAACCAGGATAATTTTCCAAATTGAAACTTGTCATCCGACCGACGGACGTGTATAATCGACGAATATGATGATTGAAATTGGAGTTGGTTATAAACAGATTTTCTGTACAGCATTTTAACAACATCTCACCTTGGTTATTTCTGGTACTGTATTTTTTCTTTTCTTCTACAGTGAATATTCCGGTCGTTCCGAAAAATTTATACTATATTTATTTGTCACTGTATTCCACAGGTAATTGTCATTTTTGTTAATACCAATTTATTGGTATCTTGTATATATATCATAATACCAGGAAGGTTCAAGAAAATAGTAAAAATTTCACCTTGGTTTCTTGAACAAATTACAAGTTATCATTAGTAGGTACAAAATGACTTTATGTAATATCTGCTATGCCTATAAAATTTAAGTTTATCCTGTATTCGCCCACTGTTTCAAGTCTACGAACGCATACCTTTGCCATAGTTAGATTCATTACTTTTTTTTTTTGTATATATTTCACTAAAATATGTACCCCATTGAAGACGTAATTGAATACTACAGTAGCACTGTCCTACTTGTGCTTTCTGTAGTGTCCGATTGTCTGCGAAACATATCATCCCTAAGTTGATGTTACTGAAACAATAATATCAATCATATGAATAGGAGATCATCAAAACAACTCAGCATCATCCAAATTTTCTAAAAATATTATAGTATGTGATGACACATGATATTAACAATACGATAGGTTGAAAAATAAAATTTCGAGGAATCAATAGGTTCATATTGAAGACAATTAATTTACCTTAACTTCTATATTGGTGTATTGAATCAATACGCCAAAATGTCAGGGAGATATCATTTGGATTTTTTGGAAGGTCTAGGGAACAAAAAACGAACAATAACTTTTAAAAGTTAGCTTACTTTTTAGACCACCTGTGTATATTTTATAAAAAAAGGCAGAAAATTATCTCCCTCATCCTATAACGACTAATGTGTCTGATGGATTAAACATTTTTATAATATCCAAGGTCGTTTATTCCAAAGTACATACAATGGTTTATGTCGTATTATTGTTACCATTATTTGTAAATAGGCTCGGCCTCATTTTAAATCATTAGTATCTCTTTATGCTTTTTTAAAAGCCAGATAGTCAGGATCGATATTTCTATCTGATATATACATAAAAGTAATTGAAGTTACCATTTACATTTGAATGAATTGACTTGATGTAATTTTAATGTTTGGATTTTTAAACACATTATTCATTTTATAGGAAGGTTTGATTCTTTATGTAGTGAATACAAACAATATAGTAATTTACATATTGAAATTTTAATCCTTGATATTCTCATTAGTATTTCATATGCAAAAGTTGCAAGCTGTACTTTGCTTATGTTTGATATTACTAAAGTCATAGAAAACTGACTATAAATAGTGAACCAGGCTAAACAAATGTATTTTTCTTCAATTGTATACTTTATATTTTGTGTATTATCTCTTGCGAAAATAGCAATCAAATTGTTTTAAATATGTTAAAGGTACTAAACTTATTTACCATATAAATTTATAAAGGATTACCCAGTAAGGCAGTCAGAAGTTTAAAATAGGGCAAAATGATAACTATAATTGATAATCTGGTTATTTATATTTTATCTTGAAGATCAAATTGGCTCGACTTCGTCTCATAAAATGCATTAGCTTTGGCAGCCTAAATGTTTCGTTTAGGGTCAATGTTTGTTTGGAGTTTACTTCTGTAAACCAGAGATCTAACATAACCCCACAAAAAAAACCCAAGGGTGTGAAATCGATGATTTTGGTGGTCAGTTGACTACCATTTCGCGAAATAATGCGTCTAAAAATTTTCCTTGCAATAAATCGATTGTTTGGTAAGATGTGTGACAAACTGCACCGTCTTGTCGAAAGAAAACATTGTTTGCATCTACATATTAGGTTAATTGAAAAGTTCGCGGAGCGACACCTATAGAGCACTAAAAGAACTATATAATCTACTACATTTTAAGTTTTATCCTTCATATGAACATACGTAAAGTTTCAAGTCAATCTATAAATTCATTCGTACGAAAACTGCATCTTGAAGTAAACAAACTAGAAAATGTTGAAAATCGTACTGCGATTAAATTCTTTATAAAAAAAGGTTTAAAAGCAATGAAAATTCACAGTGAAATGGTAAATACATTAGGGGAGTCGGCTCATTCAAAAACAATGGTATGTTAGTGGGCAGGTAGGTTTCAACGTGGTCGTACAAGCCTAGATGATAATCCTCGTTCTGAACGTGAATAAGTGCAACTACTGAACAAATAATAAATTGTATATATGATATGGTTATGGATGACAGACAATTGACGTTGAGTGAAATTGCTAAGGCCACGGATATCTCAACTAAACGGTTGTTTCATATTTTGAAAAACGAATTGGGCTTGAGAAAGCTATGTGTAAGATGGATATCGCATTTGTTAAATTCTGATCAAAAACGACTTCGAGTAAAATTTTCTAACGTACATTTGGATCTTTTTCGAAAGAATAAACTAGATAAACGTCGTGTTGTAACTATGGATGAGACTTGGGTTTACCACTATGATCGTGAACTACGACAATAATGGCATCAATTTTTATGGGATGCAAAAAGAATTTTTTAATTAATTAATCTTTCAAACCAGTAAATCAATAACACGGTAGTATTACTCAAATCTTTTGGATCAATTGGATGCAAAAATTGGTGAGAATGGACCTGGTTTAGCGAAGAAAGAAATCATTTTTCATCAAGGCATTACAATCGCCAAATTGAAGGGGTTTCATTACGAATTGTTTTAGCATCCGCCATATTCACCACATCTGCCCCCTCTGACTTTCATCTATTTCCAATCCTCATCGTGGTAAGCGTTTTTCATTAAATGAATAAGATATAGCAGCCGTACATGAGTATTTTGAAGAACTTCCAGAAAATCACTTCAGAGATGGAATGAATAAATTGGAGAACCGCAGGAATAATATATTGAGCTTAAGGGAGAATATACCGAAAAAAAGATAACTCCGGAATCATTTGATAATTTTCCCTGGTCCACATCCTAAAGTTATGTTTGTTCACAAACCCATTAAGGCAGAAGTGTACTTCGTCGGAAGATATTATTTTTTCCCGATGGGGAGTCGCCAACTTCTCTAGAGCCTAGTTTGCGAATGTTGAACTGTCTTTCACTCTGTCTTTGAGTGACATTTACATTTCAAACAATATTACCATTATTTCTTTCAGAAGTTCTGACAGTCTTATTGGAAATGTTTTTATATGAAAATAATCAATGGACAGGTATACATGCTTTGATAAATACCTTACCATGTTAACTGATAAATAAGGAACATATAAAAAACTAGCCACTTTTATTTACTGAAATATTTGAATTCATTACTTAAATATTCTGACCAATCAGTTTGCCGATAATGTTACGAAATTGTTAAGTTGTAGCAGGGTACGACAAAAATTTTCTTCGAATAGGGTTTCCAATTATACATACCCTATTTTTTGGCTATGTCGGTTGTTTTGAATTATGTAAATCAAAATTTACAGTTCGGAATTAATGTAATACATTCTAATAATTACCGTATGAAACACCACGCAAATATTATTCTAAGCTTCCGCAGTTTTTTTTAAATTTTATCAGCCTGGTTTTTAAGATAGCCTTTTCGGCTCCTACCTGTATTTCATGAGATTGACCCCAGGAGGGGTTTATCGATAAGTTGGGCCTCTGGTTGACCCAGGAAGCTTCCGCAGAATATTTGTTCAGTTGAACAACGAAAAGAAGGCAGTGTCTCAAATGTAGCTTTTCGAACCACATTGAATCTACAATTGATTTTTCAGCTTATCTTCGCAGTAGGCTTATATGTTATGGCGCTTTAAAATAACTATATAACAAAAAAAATAATTTCTGCAATCAATGAAACGTAGGGGTCGAGAATTATGTTGAAAACCTATCTGTAGAGGATCTCCTAGCAATATTTGGCAACATTGAATGACTGTTTATTTACACTGGTTATTAATCAAGATACCTATGGAACATAAATTGTCATTTGTTATTAGTTTCCTGCTTGGTCCAACTATCAAAGGAACATTTTTTAATAAAATGAGAAGTATATCTCGCCTTAATTCATGGTTGTTATACAATTTAAAACAAGTGCAATTTATCTGGGAAACTTTCTTGTATATGAGGTCTAATATATCACATTTCATAACATGAATCTATTTTGTCATTTAGAATTATGTTAAGTGCTTAAGAATAGTACTGCATTTCTAAAATTAAATGAAAATTAATTTATAGATTGCTTATAAAATATTTCAGCAATAAGTTTTGTATAAATTTTAACCAAAAAATTATTTTCATTGTTAAAATAATTAAACAGGTTTTCACATTATTGTTGTTCTATATCACCAATGACATTTTCAATGTTGCCCTTTGTCTGTTGTTTTTGGTAATTTGGAAATCTATTATATACATTACAGAAAATAACTATATGTAATATGTGTAAAATCCTAAAATGTTGTTGGTCAATTCTCGCCATTTAAGGTAATAAAACGTTCAGATAAATTGATGTGTAAAGAATCAACAGCTTCAATACATCTGTGCGCTGCAATCTATATACTCCGAGTTCGGAAACAAAAATTTGTTATTTTATCCCTACATGGTCCTTTGACGGTCTCAATAAATAAATTAACCTCCTATTAATAAATGTATTGTTTTGTGTTGATTAGTTTCAACCTTTTAATTTGTCTTTCTACTTTATATATCCAGTCCTGTTCACATACGGATTACGCCGTTTACGAAACACATTTTCAGAACAGAAACAGAAAACACAATGATCATTTTCACAATATTATTAAATTCCATTCTATTACATGTACGAGTATGTCTAGTAAATATTCTCGTTTTCCACTAGATTTGAGTCCCGCTGCCCTAGTTATCATATTACAACAGACCACATTGGAGTGATTTGTATGACTGCTGAGGCGATGGAACGTTCGATTCTTGTGTATATTCTTCTCAAGTTCGATTCTTCTCAGAGTGGATATTTTTTTGTCATTTCATATTTAAATATTTGAGAATGTTTTTAGACAAGAGTAAAAAAGTCGGGGAGTTAGTAAAGGAGTCGCCTCTCAGTGAAGCCTGTTCTAGGCTTGGCAAGGCCGGATTCTTCCTAATACGTCTTCTACGTTGATCATTTGTCAATCGATAGGCATCTCGAGCAACTCAAGATCAAGTACCAAGGAATACTAATCAGAGAAGGGAGTCCTGACCGAGATTAATTTACAGTAATTGGTTAACTGATATCCTAGAACATGGTTTAGTTTTAGAATTAGATTGAATAATTTCGTGATGATGTTAACAAGGTTAGCAAAAGGCGTTTCGTGACATTAAAAACAGGTTTAGTGGTAAATGTCATTGAGTTCAGTGATTCACACCAAAGGTTCCAATAGAAGAATTAACCAAATCACTTATGTGGGATCTCCCAAGGTTAATTATGTGAATTCCTCAGTCTCAACTAAATTCACATTCAATGACATACATTTATGACATATGTTTTAAAAATTAAACGTTCATTGTTTACATGTCTCTCAGTTTCAATCGTACCGTTCTATGTTTTTTCTTGTAAACTAAAAATAAACACAAAACACTATGCAGGAGCTTAGATTAGATATTCCTATCCAATATGAGGTTTTGTTTTTCGGATTTATTGAAATTTGATCAAACTTTCTACAAAGTTACATATTTAATAAATTGACGATATTTCAAACTACTTGATAATATGATTTTAATAAAGGTATTCATTCAACTATTATATTGAACTTTACTCAAACAGTTGACACCTTGAATACTCTTAAAAAGACCTGTATTTTTAGTCACATCTTGTTAGATTAATGGTAAAAACGCTAACCTGATATTATCTAATAGGTTTCGAAATGGACTATGGTTCTTTCTATGAAAGTTTACTACTAAACACTAAATAAATGTATTGTTAACTTCTCGAGACGTGTTGCGCTAACCATGTTCATCATAGATGATGAATGTGTCATCAGGAGATAATTTAATCTAATTTTGAAACTAAACTATGTTCTGTTTATATGACAACCGTACCTGATGAAGCATGTAAAAATCACAAACCATGAAGTTAACAAAGCATTACATTAAAAATTCAAAAACTTGATTGAATGGAATAGGTCCTTTATCCGGTTTATGTTTTTCTTACAATTTGCAATTTGGATGCTTTGATATGCATCCAATGCTCTATTATTATTTACACTTTTAATAAGTTATCACTAGTTATAAGTTACATTTCATTTATTAAGCTAATATTTATAGTCCGGTTCAAGATATTTCGTTGCCTTTTGCCAAAATGAAAATTGCCCCAATAAATTTCAATAAAAATATTCCTAGTTTCTTCAAGGGCGCCAGAGTCGGAGTTGTTTAACTTCTAAATAATTTTGGAAAAAGTATAATATCGTTAAATTATTATTATGTACGACTAAAACATTTTTATTGGTTTGTGTATTTTGAATTTATAAGTACAATGAAAATAAATAAATAAAATTATCTATTAGTACAATAAAAATAATAATTTAAATTTAATTATACATTTAATTCGGTTTCACTCTCACTGTCACTTTGATGTACCTTAAAAATAAATGGTTTTATATTATTAGTAAGGATTTTAATTATTGATTACTGAATGATTCTTTTATTTTAATAATATGGTTAACTGAATTTATCCAATTTTCTTTCGGAATACTATCTATAGCCTTCCTAATTAATGTTGCAGCACTTGCACTTAGAGTCAGATAAATGTTTTCTGCTTAAACATTGGATCTTACATGATGCTCAAATGGATTAAAAATACAGTAATACGGAGGAAGGCGTAAAGCCGTATGTCCTATATCGACATAGAATATATGGTATCACATCTATATTCCTTTTTAATATTAAATGTCTTTAATATTTCTAGATCATATTTTTATATGTATTTTCGAAGTATATATCGTTTTTTAACATATAGTTCTGAATTTCCAATTTAGTGTTATTTGCATTAGGAACTTAATTTTTTTGGCAGTTATGATAATTAGCATTGTCCATTACAATGACGCTTTCCTTAGGCACATTGGACAAAAGACTATTTATAAATCAATCTTCAAAAAGTTCTCCTGTGGTGTCATGATGGTAGTCCAAAGATGAATGTTTAATATTTTTGGTGGACAACCGTTAACAATATGGAACTCATCCATCCTCGGAAGCACCATGTCAAATTGTAATTCTTTTTCTCTTGTTTGCTAGGGCTTTGGTTTGGCATTTTCTTGATGTCCCTATCCATCCTTTTGCTGGCGTCTTATGTGTATCGCACAATGTTTCATCAAGGTAGATAATGGGACGATTTTCTAATCTGTATTTTTTTTATAGAGTTTAAGTAGTGAAACTGCCATCGTCGCACTCCTTGTGATTCCATTAATATATGTCTTTTGTTAATGGTCCGATATGCAAAACCCATTAGAGATAATATTCTCCGGAGGCTATTTCTGCTGCAAAAAATGTTGGTTTTATCTTTCCTTAATCGCTGTTGAAATGAATGCAATGCAGGCACTTCATACATAGCATAAATTTTGCTTCGAATTAAATCTTTGTCGCTTTCGTCAACACATTTGCTTTTACCAGAATCACTACGAACTTTTTCGGCTTTAATTGGCTTTGTCACAATATTTTTTACTGTAGACCACGACGTTTTTGTTAATGAAGACGTTTCTGCTCCGGCTGCATTTACATTAAGCCCCCTATTCAATAAAGAACATACACATTTTTAACAATTTGCTTAGCATCGGAAGATAAATGTTTTCTTTTAAAATTAGCACTACCGGAGGCACAATGATCATTATCTTACCAAGAATGCCACATCTTTAGCACATTTGGACTAATAAAAATACGATCGAAATTATAAAATGGCATTGTTTAAGAAAATAATTCGAGCTAAACTAAAATACTTTGAAATGACTAAACCAGATATAAAATTAATTTTATCTTTTTACCTGTTATTTTATTAGGCCCGGCCCTGTTTACTTTTTTTAGCACCTTTGCCGGGTATTATTACGACTGGGGTTGTTGACAGTTTATTGCAGCCATTCGGTCAATGATATATCTTGAACCGCTCTATATATTATGATCATGCTCGAGTATATGATAGACAACAATATTTATCATTTCTTCCACATCTAATGTTGGCAATATGTTTTTTATATTTAGTTAATATGAATCTTTTAGTTTTCCCAATATATCTTTGATCAAAATCTTGACAACTAACTTCGTAAATCCCCGATTTTTCATGTTTATCTACTTTATCTTTTAGGTTACCCATGACTTCCATAACTTATATGGTTCTAGCCTACTTTAATCCCATTTAATATTATTTTTTTTCAAAATCTTCTTCAAAAAGTTCTATTGGTTACAAATTGTGACGCGGTTTTTACCCGCGAGCCATTTTGTAACATTTCACATCTGCGGCGGCTTGTATTAGTTTTCTTGACTCACAAAATCACGCGCTTAAAAACCACGGCAGTTTAACCGTAGTACTAACATGAAAAATCGAGGATTTATGAAATTGGTTGTCAAGATTGTGATCGAAAGCAATATGTTTTCGTAAACTAAAAGATGCATATTTAGGATATAAAAAATATATTGCTTTGGATGCATATGAAAGCGGTTAAATGAAAATTTAAGAAATCAATGATCCGGAATAAAGGATCTATTGCACTGAGCAAACTCAAACTAAATTATTAATGTAACGCTTGATTATGAAGTTAATCATGACTTTTACACATTTCATTAAGTGCGGTTGTCATAAAAGGTATTCAATAAGAAAGTTTCTATATCATTAGTTTACTGCGCAAACACAACAACTGTGAGAAGCACTGGACGCATGTCAATCGATAGCCCCACGTTTACGAATTTACTTGGTATGGAGCGTTTCTCTGGAGCAGATCCTGCATTGTGTGTGCGAGAATTTTACAAAAACAATGATTCGGCGACTGTAGTGCAGAGAAAGTTCTGTAGTCTTCCTGGTTTGCGTAACATTAAAGATGCGCCAAGGGATCCCCTCACCAGGAAATGGGTAAAGAGGTTTGAAGAAACCGGTGCAACGTAAGTTCGGGCAACCGAGGTCATCACGAAGTAACAAAAATGTGAAAATGGTAAATCAGTCCATTCGTGAGAATCCGAACCTCTCCGTTCGTAAGCAAGCGCATGATTTAAATTTGCATCGATCATCATAGCAGCATATTCTGCGCAATGACTTAAAACTGCTCCCATAAAAAAATCCACCGGTGCAGCAGTTAACAGCCCAATGCAACACTTAAAGCCCCAAGAAGCCGGTCAGAGGCTCCAATTCGTTAATCAGACAACATATCGCTTTGGAGGAGTGTTTTTATTGTTTTACTGGAGTGCAACGAACCCGAAATACAAAAACCCCTACATTCGCCTAAAGTCACTGTATGGGCTGCAATGTCAGCGCGAGGATTAATAGGCCCGTACTTTTTCGAAGACAGCAGTGGACGCGCAGTTACCGCCAATTAAGAGCGTTATGTGGAAATGTTGGATAATTTTTTGGTACCTGAACTACAAAGCTTTGCTGGTTATAATCAAAGAACATGGTTTCAGCAGGACGGAGCAACGTGACACACACTACAACACACCTCTGACACAGTTCGTGAAATTATCCCAAACAAATGGAACTTCAGGAGAGGTGACAAATTGGCCTTCACGTAGTGTTGATTTGAGCCCTATGAACTTTTCCTTGTGAGGTTATCTAAAATCGAAAGTTTATGTCAATAAATCGAGTTCTTTGATTAAAAGTAAATATCCGACACGAAATGGCAGGCATTAATCGATTAATTAGCAACATTAATCGAAAAATTATATGCCGAGTCGCCTTAAGGAATTTTGCTATTCGTTTAGGTGAGTGCCGTGAACGTGGAGGTTTACATTTGGATTATATTATTTTTAAAAAGTAATTTTTTAAATGTGTATTTTAGTAATTAATAAAAAAGAAACTTTCTTTTGGGGCACCTTGCATAGATAAAACACAGTTCAGTTTTAGAAGTAGATTGAATCATATTCTGATGATGCTAATATGGTTGGTGAAACGCGCCTCGAGTAGCTAAAAAATAGTGATTTGATGTTGTCTCTTCGAATTTAGTATTTCAGATGGAACGTTCCAATAAGAGGATTAGCTAAAAGTACTTTAATTTAGAAATCATAATAGAATTGTATAGGATAAAGATATCTAAAATATTTTTCACTTTAACATTATGGTACATTTACATTTATATTCATGGCGTGCCAGCGAAAAATATTTATCTATAACATTATGGTACATTTACATTTATATTTATGGCGTACCAGCGAAAAATATTTATCTAATATTTCAAAATAAGTTTCAAAATAAAAAAAATACTTCTGGAATAATTGTAAGCTGACAATAAATAACTAAAAGTACAGTAATTTGGAAATACGTCAAACTATATTAATTCTTTACCAAATATCCGTCTCTCTCCTCGTTTATAACAAGGTCACCTAGAGCACTAAAATAAATTACAGGGGGTAAATATAGACCACAAATGCCAAAAAATGTGGTAAAATATCAACGGCAGAAATTAGGCCATAAAAGCAATAAGGTCCAAGTGTGGTTAATAAATAAATCATATTGATGTTTTTATTACGGCAAGGCCCTTTCGCTATGGCCTAGGGGGAAGCCGCACCATAAATACAGTAACACAACTACAGAGTTATTTTCATAAAGCTAAATAGGCCCGCCATAAAAAATGTGCGGAAGACGGCCGAGTGAGATGGTCTACAGGGCATTTTCGAGATGAGATAGCGGACCGCTACGGGTATGCTTTTGTTCGTTTATTGGGGCCTTAGTTTTTGAAATATGTCGGTTTTTCGAAAGCTGCTGATACAGAAAGATATTCGATGACGATAAGAAAAATCGATACGATAAGATCTTGTTTAGATATGCTCTTTTACTAATTGGTATAGGGAAGCAATTCTAAGTTATCTGATTTTGACAAAATGTGTGTTTTATCCATCTGAACAGATAGAAATTTTGATGTATAACTAAGTAATGCTTTACGAAATATTTGGCATTAGATTTCTAACTTTTGAAATATGTTGGTTTATATTTTAAGATTTATTAGGTAGGTACTAGTAGAAAAATAACACTATTTAAGGCTACACAGAAATTATCTTGGGAGAATAAGATAGCGATTTTAGGAGTGACAGCAGTGGCGGCTCGTGAGGAAGGGCATTGGTGCGCCGCCCCTCCAGCATTTATTACAGTAAACAAGTACAACAAGTTTCCAGAGTAAAACACCATATTTTATTTCCGTTCAGTTTCTTTCCTTTAACGGATTTTCCTGGTTCACCTCCTATATAGGGTTTCAATAGCACGAAAAGTAAAAAGGAGGAATGGGAAAGCAAAATAAATTCTTCAGCAGCACTATTTTATTCTACGTTTTCCCACTTTAAAACCCATGAGCCGCCACTGAGTGGCAGATTAATTACGAATCGAATTGTATCGTTTCACAATTATTGGCCGCCACTAGTAGAATAGTATTGTTTTGCGCATATCTTACTTCAAAGCGCACCTGTACAGTCCCGGATGAACGCCGAGACAGTCGAAAATCTTACCTCGTGCTGAACACTTGTCTCCACGCCAACAAGATGGATGGCGATCTAGTAGTCGACGCTGCTAATGGTCCTGGTTGACTATTCCCTCCATTAGAGGTATGTTGATTAGCTGATAAAGTCCTACACGGGCTTATTTTTACTGTATTTTCGTAGGGGATTTTAGGACCCGGTCATTTTAGACTATAGACATTTTTGACCATGGGCATTCTAGACTATGGGCATTTTAGACCCCGGTCATTGTAGGCCTCAGGCATTTTAGGAACCAAACGTTTTGGACTAAACATTTTAGACTGTGAACAATTTAGTAATCCAATACTATGCAGAGGCTGGATAGTTAAACAACACCACCAATAATTTGGCCTGATATTATGTTGTTATTATTTTCACTCGTATTAGTGACTGATTACTCAATCACTAGTTGTCTAGCATCATTTAATAACGCTAGATAATTTTACGGGTACCCTAGATAAGAGCCTTTATACTATATTAATGTTTGTTTAATGTTGAACCTTGCATCTTTATTATGCCTAGTTAAGTATGGCAATCTTTTTGTGTTATATATGTTTATTTTCTTAACTTTTGAAAATTTATTTTTATTACTTCTGAACAAATATTATGAAAATATATGTATTTGACGATATTAGTTTAATAATTCAGTATTAACGTATTTAAGGAAGAAATTGTCTCAGTAAAGAATGGAACGAATTACCTATTCGAATGCAGTGATTATGAATTTATTATATATGGACAGTGTTATATTTATTTTATATGGACAGTGTGACAAAGTTATCGACCGCACCTCCATACAGTTTAACGCAATGTATCCTAATTTAGCACGAATAGATAAAACAAAATTTAGACGGATTCAAACAAATTTTATAAGTTTTGGTTTTTCGAAGGCACCCCGGAATTTGACCATCAGTAAGATCTGATGAGGATAACGAGATTAACAATCTGATTTATTTCCATGCGTATCAATAATATTCTATTAAAAGAGCTGAAGACGAGCTGCATGTTAACATTCTCCTCAATAAAAAGAATATTGAAAAAATATTTCAATTTCTCAAGCCAGACGACTGCCCTCAAAGAGTAAAATTTTCTGAAAATGTATTTGTTCGTTTCCAGGAAGATCCACATTTTTTACAAAAATTAATCTAATGAATTAACTGATGAGTCCAAATTTTCGAGAGAATGAGTTTTTAACAGACGAAATTGTCACTTCTGGGCCAATAAAAATCCTCAATTTACCAGGGATTCAACATACTTAGAGAAATTTAGTTTTAATGTTTTTTGTTTGATCATGGGCAAACAAATACTTATTTACAATGAACAGATAATTTTACTAAAAGGAAACGAAAGTATCTAGAAATAGTAACAAAAATATTGGAGGATTTAATAGAAAACTTCCGACTGGCAGTGTACTGAAACCGCTGGTAGCAGCGGCACACTATACAATTTGGGCCCGTGGAATTGGCCGCCGAGATCAGCCGATTTAACTCTTCTTGATTTCTATCTTTGGGGTACTGAAAAAGATAATATTTACAAAATGCCAGTAAATACTAGAGAGGTGTTAGAACATCGGCTGAATCAAGTATTCATAACCTTAGATCTTATTGAGATGAGAAGAGCCGTCATGGAAGGGGTCCATATTATAATATTAAAGTCAGCTTTTTAAACATTTGCTATAAAAATAGTTTTTTTACATTTGATGATTTGATACAGAATATATTGATTTTTTGTGCTCTACTATAAAATACAAAGTTCAAAATTCCTTCCAAAAGTTCGAAATTCCTATATAAGATGAATTTTGAAGTTTTATCGAAAGGGTACTATTTTCTAACGCCATGTATGCGATCAACTAATTGTCATGACATATTGTCATAAAGCAACATTTTATTAAAGAACCGTATTCAAAAATGCAGATATCTAGCTAAAAGAACTTTCCTAAAAAAATTTTTTGTTGTCAAATTCCTTAAAAAATATTTTTTATTTCCGAAACCGCTTAAGATAGGTGTAGCATATGTTACATAAAAAGTTGCAAAATATTACACAGAATGGAAGTTGGAATGACCTTTGAGTAGATCTGGCAACACTGCCAACACTACCGGCAACAGAGAGTTCATGTTCATTTACATAAGCACCCAAAATTTAAAATCATTACCCAAAGTAGTTGTCGGTAAATGTATATGTAATGTATATATATATATATATATATATATATATATATATATATATATATATATATATATATATATATATATATATATATATATGCAAAATATTACTATATATATACTATATATATTAATATATATATATATATATATATATATATATATATAGTTATATTCTTAAGTTCAAGAAAATTGGCAGCAGCGGAAATTCACCGTCAGGTTTGTGAGTTTTCCGGTGTGATGTTGCTCCATGACAATGCAAGGCTGTATGGTTCTGCATAAACACAAGGTCTAATCAAGTCTTTTGGATGGGAAGAATTGGATCATCCACCTTACAGTCCAGACTTTGCACCCAGTGATTTTCACTTGTTTCTATACTTAAAGACGTTCCTTGGTGGTCAACGGTTTAATAACTACGAAGTTAACGTCAGAATTCAAAAACTTATTGAGAGGTATGACAAATGGAACAAAAATGGAAATTATAAAGAAAAATAGATAAAAGTATATCGAATATGGAAAAGAATTTTTTTTTATGATATTTATAAAAGAGTATTTTTCTTTTTACTATAAAACGGACCTTAAAAAATATATCATGTAACGTGTTTTTTATTTTGAATATCTATGTGTCACTATCGTTACAGCGACAATAGCCATTCGCCGGAGGCATTTGGGTCATAGGTCATGGATGGGGGACTTAAGCACGTTGTTCATGTTTCCATGGATGGGGGACTTAAGACCGGATTGTATCATTATAGAATCAAGTCATTTCTGGCAATAAAATCGAAGGTATACTAACGCGGGACTACCAGCGTATATATAATATATATATATATATATATATATATATATATATATATATATATATATATATATATATATATATATATATATATATATATATATATAATATTACAAAATAATTTTTCAGTTCTGATATTGTTCTGATATTGTCAGTTCTGATATTGTCAGTTCTGATATTGGAATCATTAACAGGGTTAACAAAAGCGCTTCAAGACAATAAATATTTTATTGGTATTTTGTGATAAATAAAAAGTTCGATACTAATAAGCCTTTAACGGCACTGAATGTGTCTTGTGACTTTTTCTTTTTCCCAAGATTGGTAATTCAGCATAAAAAAACACCATTTTGGGACCTGGATAACACAGTTTACGAAAATCCTTACTAATGACCACCAATTGAGTCTAGGGAGTATAAACTCCTACTGAAGATGCATCAGCTGTTGGCCTGTCTCCCTTCCAAGGAGGCAGTCAATATTGTTGCCGGATCGAACGCTACGCCACCAGTTTCATTATGTTATTTACACACCTCGTATCAAACGCTTTCTTTCCTACTTTTTTGTCGAACAGACCTGCTTGTTCTAAATTACAGTATATTGCAGAATATACACGAAATGTACTCTATAATATCTTCATATAATTTTATATAGTTTATAATCCTCTCTCTATTTATAGGATCACGGATATTCTTAATAATTGAGCATGCACCGTCGTAAGTTTTATTTCACCATCGTGATGTAACCAATAATTCATAGAGAATCCCACTCTTTTTATTTACCATATCAGCAATGCTGACAGTATTGTAATTTGTTTTGAAAAGAAATGTGTATCTGAAAGCTGTGTAATACCATTATTAGTCATGCAATATAAGAGTATGTGTCAGTTCCTACTGCTATCTGAATATTCAAACAATCATGCAGGAAACAACCACTTCGTTCGAGTTCGATTTAAGCACCTATTGTAATATTTAACTTTCTTCGTTTAAATCGCTTCTTGTGGAAAAACTGTAAGGAAAATTTGTTAAATCGACGTTACTATAATTTTATCAGTATATCTGTATGTTCGATAAATGATATCAAGAGATCACTAAAGCAACTACTGCGCATGATCGGTTTTCAGGTCCATTTTCCAAAGCGGAAATAAATTTGATTATCTTGTAATTCCGCGCAGAATAACCTGACAATGAAATGTATACACGGCTAGTCAACCATTATTGTTAAATACTGAGAGAAATATTCTTTTTAATATAGCTCTGAAAATGTACACCGTCGGTTGCCAGGTAGCGTTGATATCTATATCTCGCTAATTGTTCCAGATGTGTGTAGCAATGTATAATCTATTGTTGTAATAAACAAACCCTAAATCATCTAGTAAAGGCTTCGAAACTGACTAAGGAAAGTTGTATTATTGTGTAGTACTCTTTAGGCTTGACAAGGAGTTTGGTATCTCATATAATCCGGGTGCTGTAATCACTTGCTGGTGAACTGGTGAACCTCTCCAGGAAAAATTAGGTTTGCGTACTGCATTTCAACATGCAAGAGTATAAAATTCGACAAAGAATATTCTCTTAGTCATGCCACGTCGAGGCTGGGTAAGGCATGATGCCTTCTGAGAGTATTCTACGTTGGTCACTCGTAGTCCGAGAGACTTAAATTTAAGCCCAAAACCAAGGGTTGATACCCCAAGGGGTGTGTTGACCAAAGTTACTCGATAGCTGATGATCGTAATTCGGAGTCCACGTTAAGGAGTAGATCCAGTTGCTAAATAGCCTCAGTTGCTGATGCGCCTTTAATTCTAAATCATTACTTTTCATTTTCTTTAGACATATTATATTAATATACCTTAATTCTTAACATAAATTTTATTATGATATTAAATATTTAGATTTACTATAAGTTATATGGTACAAATGTTGAAATAAAAATACACACATTAACCGAATTTATCTAAAGGAAATTGGACGGTGAAAGGGATTTTTTTCTTGTTTGCTGAAATAGATAATGTCAGTAATCCTTTCATCCTTTGACTTAAAAGAGGACGTTTTATCAGACTGTTGCAAATCTGATAGTGTTAAATTATAATAAATAGCTATATAAATAATCATAATCTTTATATTCATAAAGAATTATCATAAAACACAAAGAAAAAAAAACAAGAAATCAAAGTAGTAATGAAAAATCATGTATAAACTGAATATTTCGATTTATCAAATTCAGGCATAGTATATAAAAAGTAAAAGTAGTTAGTAAAACACATGTGAAGGAAATTAATAACGATATAATTGGGCGAGTGAAATTTATTGGGCTGGTAAATCTATTCGATTCTTTTTCTATAGTACTTCCATGCAGCGTTGTGTGAACTGTAAGCAATTGAATGATCTGAATGTTTCTTTTTGAAAGTTGCGCATGCTATTATGTTGGATTCCTTGATCTTTTTCGTGTCGAATTTCTGTAGATGTGCTTTCTTCTGGCAAATTCTCCTTGGAGTAAACTTGACTTTAATTCGGGTTAGGTAGTGGTCTGAATCACTGTTCGCGCCCCTGCGGACTTGGACAACTTGGATCTCTCTCTGTTGTGGGTATGAGATCGCAATGTAGTTTATCTGGAATGCCCCAGTCTGTAAAAGCGATCTCCATGTCTTCTGTTTCCTTGGAGATTTTCTTAGGGATGTTGACATGATCTTCAGGTTATATATATATATATATATATATATATATATATATATATATATATATATATATATATATATATATATATATATATATATATATATATATATATATGAAAATTCTATTAATTACTTGACCGAGAGCCAGTTCCACCCATCCCTTACATTCGAGAACATAAGTTTTATCCGTTGGTGGTTAGACTTATCATGGTACCGATTTATGCTGTCGCGTCAAAAATATGGTGACCCTATTCACAATCAAACAACCCACACTTTTCCCGACTTCTCCTTGGATGGCTTATACATGCAGTTTTTGATTCGTTTGGACTGGTCCAACGAGAGTCGGGAGTTATGCACCCCAGCTGCGGGTTTGGTTTTGGTGGAGACGCTGGTTGTTGTGTGTTCCACATGAGATTGTGGAACCCAGCGGTTGGGGTGCATATGGCTTTTATAATAAGAGCACAAGATTTGAATTGCGCACCATTTTGGTTGTCATGATGCGATAGGTTAAGAATTCTGTTTAGATACAACTATTACGTGCATCGAAATATCTCCTGGATCTCATATGCTCCTAATAAAAGTTTAGGTTCTAAGACTGTTGAAATTTTCAATTTAACTTTACCAGGCGAGCGGAGAAGCGAAGAGGTAATACATGCGGTCAATACTTCTATATAGGCAACCAAATATACAGCTATTAGATGCATCGAACTACCTCCCGCCTCGCTCTTATATGCTGCTACTAAGAGTTTGATTTCGAAGATTATTGAAAATTTCAAATTTTACCAGGAGAGCAGAGACGCTCTAGTGACAAAATTATGCGTTATACTCTAGCAAATTATCATGGAACATTTCAAAATTTTTTTAAATTGATGAAAATAAGTGTCCTGTGCGCCAAACTTATATAGTACTTCGTGAATTTTATGGTGGACATACTACATCTGCTCGATATTAAAACAAAACCGTTCCGAAGAAAATATCACCGCTGTTGCTGACCATGTTGATTAAGACAAATTTATCAATTCGTCGCCGTTCGCAGGAAGTTGGAATTTTTGATTGATTTATTTGAGATTGAGATATTTGTTGGATTATCTATAGAGCAGTATTAGGTGCATCAGATACCTCTTCGCTTTTCTGTTCTCTAAATACCATAAGAAATTTCAACATTATTTGAAAAAGATGGTCAAATATTAAAAAACCCTCGCATTTTTGTTTCCTAAATTTTAATAAAATATCATGTATAAATATAACTAAACATTGTTCCTATGTATAATAGAAGGACCAGCAATAACAACAAATATAAAAAAAACAATTTTAAAAATAATATTCTATTAACTAAAAATATATTATTACATACAGAACAATAATATACACAGGAAACGTGGACTGATTTGTTGGTTGTTCATACCATTGTCAGTGGTTGTGCCTTACACTAGGTTCCATTTACCTAAATAAAGCGAAAAAGAAAAATAAGATTATAACCAATTGTGAAAATATTTATATTTGAAGGAAAAAGAAATTAATGTGATAAAACATTTAGTACAAATGAAGCAGAATTAATAAAATCAACATTAAAATAATAATCATAATCGGCATTCATATTCAGCTAAAGATAAATATGAGGGCGTTACAATTTGAAGTAACGCCCTCAAACGTAAAATTGGCAACGAAACTAATAAAATATTTTTTCCGTGAGCAGAATGTCCTTCGTTAACGTTATCTTTCTTTGCAATCAGATCATTATGTAAATAGTCTCCGTTAAAAGAAATAGCAAATTCATTTATATATAGGTAAATATAGTTGTGGCCTGATGTGCTGCTGGATCATCCTAATAGTGCCTCAGATACCTAATAGTGCCTCAAAAGCTTGCTTTGAATGTACATATTACCCATTAAATTTTACCGTCAAAAACTGGCTTTAAATGTTCATATTATAAGAAATGTATTGAATCGATACGTTATTTAGAAAACTGAAATATTCTTTATGAATATTTTCATTATGATGCGCGTTTTCTTATTGTACTGAACAATATCTACTTATTATGGAAATTGCGGTCGTATATTTTACCTAACAAGATCATTAACTAGTAATAGAGAGACTTATCGCTCTTTCTGGGTCATTGAAAAACCGTGCACTCTGTTAATTTTGCGAATTTCCGTTTGTTAATATTACGAAAGTTTTACTTAAATAATTTAAAAAGAAATAAACTTTACCACTAGTCCATATTTAACTTAATAGACTAAAAAGACTATAAAACAGCATATAAAGATTATCCGACACACTTTTATAAAATACTCTTTATGCAGGGTGAAGAATAATATGATATCATAAATTTATTGCTGAAATATTGCTATATTTTTTGAAAATCACTTACTGAAAATATTTTACCAAGAATTTTTGCATCAATTTTTATGGAAAAGTGACTATATATTGTAATAGAAATTAGTGGTTTTCTTTTCTTTAATATCTAGAGTTTTCTTTTTGTCACATATACATGAAGAATAACAAATTTAAAAAATGTAACAAACAATTGTCGGTTTGTTTGAATAATATTATGGATACGTCTCTTTGATATGTTATTAGCTAATACAGAAACCTTATATAATAAAGATCAGTACAGCACAGAACTGTAAGAAGTGATGAAAATCCTCACTGAATCCAGGATCTTGTGCAGTCTAATCGTTGGTTGTGTCACTTTAAAAACTAAAACTGGTCTTGATGCTCACATTCAAGAAGCTCAGCAAGATGAGGATACCTGACTCATTTAGTTTCAACACCAGATCCACCAGAAAAATCAAAGTTTAAAGGAACGTAAAAAACTTATGGAGGTCATGAATGAAAGGATATAATTCTCAAATTGTGACGTTATGTAGACATTTGAAGCAGTTATATTTTGCATAAATTACAGTCATTAAATGAAAATATGAAAAAGCCTATTGCTTTTATAATTAAATTTTCGATCTATCTGGCTTTGAAAACAGATTGATGACGTATCTAGTTTTGAAACTCATTTATGTAATTTATCTATTTTTGAAAATAAGCAAAAGGTGCAGATAGTAAAAAATATACAAAATATAGTGGAAAATATGTATTTATAAAAAAGGTAACTTGATTTTTAACCTTAATTACTATTTTAAACAACTAAATCGGTAACTTTACCAGCATATTCACACTGTTCTTCAGAGAGGTTCTCTCCTTGATTCACATTTTCTTCTGTAATATCTCGGTTCAAGAGTTCGCCTTTACTCTCAATGTTCTCCTCTTGATTAATTTCTTCTACGTTATCTGAAATTGTGCAAACATAGTATGATAAAGACTCCAAACTTCTCCAATTCTCATCAAAATATTTTGCCAACAGTACTGAAACATCTCGTAATTTTTAAGGGGGAAACTTTTACGCCAACAGGTATAGAGTTTCGGAGGTTCTGAGTTTCGATAACCTTAATTTATTTTGCCTTCTTATATCAGATTTATAGTGCACCTCGCCTCTAATAAGAATGTTACTGTTTTTGATGTTACGCTGGAATATAAACCTCTTACAAGGATTAAATTGGAAGTGCCACTGCCCAGGTGGACGCACAACTTTTGCAATAACTGTTTTCCAACCGAAAATTATTCCAGCTAGAGATCGAACAGTTGCGAATTAAAAAAAATGATTTGTGTACTCCTGGGGACCTATTATGACATCAGACGTTTTAATATGTTTTTCAATATGTGCGAAAATGTCGGGTGGAAGAAACGAATGCCCAACAACAGCAAAAATGTATTCTATACTCGTGACGTTCTGAGGGGCATTTTTCTCAAACCATATACCATCAACTAAAAAATATTATTTTGAGTTCCACATCCATCTGAAGCCATGCAAATTACTCTAATAGTTTCCGGAATACTAATATTGGATAGACAGCGATATACTGCAGAGCATATTTCGTTAGGTCCTTTATTATGTTCTGTTTCATTGCATTCATAGGTAAATACATTTTATTTTGTTTGCTTAAATTTTGAGTTACCGACAACTATGGTGAGGTTATACTTGTGTAATCAAATGATATTATTAGATCATCTTTTTTTCCTTTAAAAATGAATTAAATGCTTTCGCCTTTAATTTATGGCATCTCCTTTCAGTCATCAACATTTCTTTACTTTTTAGTTCTTTTTTAGTGTTTATTCATCGAGAAAAATGCAAGTTTAACATTCATCTGTTCTCGGCTTCCAAAACCTATATTGAACACTGTCCAAAATATATTTTTCTAATATGACGGTTTAACTTTAAGGGATTGAGCGACAACCTGTACAACATACATTCTCCACATTTTGTTTATGTAAGATCAGAATTCAAGATCAGAATTTAATTTAAGATCAGAATTCAAATGTAAGCGGTTGCGAGTTTTACTTCTACAATAATGACTTTCTATTACTTTAATTTTTTTAATAAAACTTACAATAGAGTTTCTTTTATTTTCATACATTTTCAGTTTCCGATCACCACCTTGGCGCACACTGTGGGCATTTCACCAATTCGGGGGTGTCCGAAAACAACAGCTGTAATTCTAATTTTAGATAGCCGCAGAGTATCCAAAAATGCTTTTTAAAAAAACACTAATTTTATTCTTCTTTACTTTTGTGAAAATAAAATATTTTAGTCATTGATTTCGGTCGTTTCTTATTATTAATAATTCTTGTTTTACCGGGCTTGTAGCATGTGTATACTTCACTAAAAACTAATCTTGTCTTGTCTTTAGCTCAAAAATTTTCCTCCTAGTGTAAAACTTCTTATAAAAAATTAACTGGCCTTCTCTTGTTACTTCCCTGCAAAGATACGCTGATCCTTTCTTGCCATGTTTGAAAGAGATATTCTATTGTATACCAGGGGAGGCATACCTGTAAATACAAAGCTCTGTAGCATCAAATATCGCGAATATGTTTGATAATTTCACTAAATCCTTAATTGTCCTTTGTGAGGCGGAAACCACAAATAAGAGAAATTAAGGGCAATAGGCAATTCCTCAATAGGCAATTTCTCTAGATCGGTTGTTGATTTAAAAGTGCTAGTGTGTTCATGTAGTACTCAATTCAATGAAAGTATCGCTAGAGTACGTGAACATATTGACGAAAATCCCAAAACCTTAGTTCGTCATCGATCTCAACAGTTGCAATAACAAAAAGTTATCTGCATCGAATTTTAAACAAAGATCTGCCCTTGCATGCGTGTTAAATTCAATTAACCCAATAGTTAAAAAAACCCAGACCACGGGCATTGTCATGCGTTAGCTAATTTTATCTTTGAAGAAGTTGGAAATAATGCACACTTTTGAAATAAAATTATGTTTTCTGACGAAGCTCATTTTCACCTAACAGGTTATGTGAACAAGCAAAATTGTAGGATTTAGGGAAGGAAAAATCCTTTACTGAGTGCAATAGAATCTTTAAATTCTCTTCGAGTAACAGTGTGGTGTGTACGGTGGGCAGGAGGGATTATATGGCCATTTTTTTTCATGAAAACAACAATGGTGAAACCGCGAACGCTATCGCAACATGTTAAGAAACTTTTTATGTCCACAATTTGATAATATGCACCTTAAAACTATGTTCATTTAACGAGGAGGGCCACATGTCATATGGTAAGAGAAATTTTAGATTTGGATTACGGGCACGTTTTACTGGCCGCATCATTTCTCAAAATGGTGATAATCAATGGCCTGAAAGATCATGCGATCTATCCCCCATCGACTTTTTCTTATGGGGACTTCCTCGAAGATAATTTCTATTTTAACAATCAGCAGACCATTAATTTGATTCAAATTGTTATTGACAACTTTACGCAAAGATGGACATCAGTAGATATAGCCGATGGGGCATTTGGATAATATTTATTTTAAAAGATAACTGCTATGTTTCTATTATTTAATAAAATAAACAAACATCTTATATTACTAAAATTGTTTGTTGCAAAATTAAAATTATTCGTTTGATTATATCATTGGTGACTCTACAAAAATGGATATTCAGTGGCATAATATAAGGCTGTTTTCAAACATTTATATGTTTATCGTATAACGTATTTCATTTTCCATTGAACAAATAATCTTAAAACGATAAAGTTCTACTCAGATTCACGATTTTATTACTTTTCACTGATTACAACTATTGAAGTCAACTTCAATAATGTAGATTACACCTAACGAAGTAATTCAAAATTATAATTTATTACAACATAAAGTTAATAACCTAGTTAACTTCAAAATATTTCCAATGCCATAAAAATCATACACTTCTCGTAAATCAATATTTTTAACAAAAGCTTTTCCGACAAATTTTATAGCTTAGGCTGTATTTTTCGAATAGGTTCTTTAAAAAAATGTTTAAAACTTTCTCCATTTCACAGTCTACCTGGCGGAGTTTACTTTTAGCGGCCTAATAAAATATTGATTGAACTGGGGCCGAAGAGTCGCCGCATCACTTTAAAGAAAACCATAACATCTTCAATATTTATGCGGTTTGGGGTTAAATGGGCTTAACCACTCAACATTACTAGGCGACGGTTAACGACCGAACTAAAACAAACAGCATCAGTCAAAGATTAGTACAAATACCTTTCAAATGAGTTGGATATCGATAGTTTATCTAGCTTAAACAATAGCGGTTTGCTCACCGAATAAATTTGGTTGACAGATCTATATAGTCTGATCGGTTTTATTGCTCTGAAATAGTTTCAAACATATTTCCTTTCCTTTTGATTTATTATTACAGTGCACTTATTAACTAAACTTGAAGAGCTTTACCACTAAACACCAAATCACTTTTTTTTTACTTCTCGGCGCACATTTTGCTAATCATGTTAGCATTATCAGGAGATGATTTAATCTTTTAAGCATTTAAGCATTTATTACATAACTAAATGATTCGTGTTTATGGATTCTGTAGTTGGTTCCTTGTGAAACATTTTGAATATACTAGGGTTTTAATTGATACACTTGTAGTTTTTTAACTTTCAAACATTTCAACGTGGAAACGGATGGGAAAATATTAAAAAATACTAATAAAATAATAAAATAACAAAATAATATCTGGCCTTATCCTTTAGTGGTGCTATTCGATTATCCAGCTTCTGGACTGTCCAGTTACCAAAATGGTCGATTATTGAGCAAGACAAATTTTATTTACCAAAATTCCATTTAATCAATATAGTATAACACATGGGACAATAAGTCCCCGGTCTAGCAAATTTTCCGGTTAACAATTTTTTTTTGCAAGTTTTGACTTTATTCATCAATATATTCTACTTGAAGGGCAATACAATCAACACTTTTCTAATATTTCTACACCTTTTTTATAAAAAGATTTCTCTTTGCCTTCAAAATATCTTTCAGTTTTGACAATTACCTCTTCATTGGAGCGAAATTTCTTTCCAGCGAGCATTTTTTTGCGGTCTGGCAAAGTCTGGCAACGGTAGAAAAGGAGACAATTCGAAGTGCAGTTCATGCAATTTAGCCATCGTGGCCAACGGTTTGTGACACGATGCATTGTTTTGGTGAAACAGCATGTTTTTTGTTCATTTGGAATCTTTTTATGCGAGCTTCTCCTACAAACGCACCTATAACCTTGTCTACCGATGGTTGTGTTTTTGGTTGCTTTGGACAGCTTTCATAGGCTGCTATCAACTAAGCAGACTGATGATTTGACTCTAGAGTATAGTGATGGATCATGTTTCATTCACTGTTACATCCGCATGAAAAAAAATCTTTTTATTTCGCCTAAACAGCTCTAAATATTGCTCAGAATCATATGTTGTTGTTTCTGGCCCGCTGTGAGCCAACACGATACCTATTTTGGATAGCAATTTTAGCATTTCCAATTGTTCATGCAAAATGGTGTAAACATTTCCTTTCGATAGCCCCATGATATCAGTCTGCGGCTTTACTTTACGGCTTTGCGAAATCATTTTGTGAATTTTTCTGATGTCTGGTGTAACCACCTTATTTGGACGTCCAAAACGATCAGAATCATCGGTGTTTGTACGGCCACGTTTGAATCCAGCATACCAATCAATTATAGTTGATTTTCCACATTGTTAACCTTTCTCAATCTCATAGATAGATGCATAATCCTGCGCTTGTAGAAGTTCTGAGGTTTCTTGCTAATGAACTGATCCAAGGGATTTTTCAAATCTTCCAAGAGAGTAAATAAATAAATGTGTATTATGCGCTTAATCGTGAAATTCATCTCAAATTTATGATGTGACTAAAATAACCACTTAAAAGCAGTCCTGTTTTGTGTGTTCTTTAAAATGCAAATGCGGCCGTAAAAATTTTTTTATACAAAATTTGAAGTATGGAACAAAATTAAGAGTAAACTCATAAAAGTATATGGAGCATTTCGCAGCTTTATTATAAATAATCAAAAAATTGAATACTTAATTTACTGTTCCCTCAGACTAATCAATATAAGACATCTTTAGAAGGTACAGCAAAAATTGAAAAAAATATATAAATATATAAATATACATATATATATATATATATATATATATATATATATATATATATATATATATATATATATATATATATATATATATATTTTATTTTTTTTGGGCATTATCTTACATTACAATGGTCTGCAATATTTGCCCTGCATAACGAACTGCATTTCAACTTCCACTGATGTTTCTACTATAATTCCTTAAGTGATAGATGCATATCATTTTAATGTGAAACTAAAATTTCGTCTTTTATCCCGACAATACCTTTTCTATGTTCAACATGATCCCCTAAACAAAATTCACAGTTATTACTAAAGTAACACGAATCCATACTAAACTACATTCAATTCTAGATCGGTACCATTCTAAGCGACGCTTTTTGTGCTACGTAAATATTCAGTAAGGATAATAAACATGTATCCCAATGGCGAGTAAATGTAGATCATTCTCGAAACAGTACAATCTGTAGCTGCCACAAAAGCATAACACAATTGCCGGGTATTTTCATATCAATTTTGTACAGCAAAAAGGGTAAGATCCAGTTTGTCATATATTTGGATTAAAAATATTCGAAAACAAGAAAAAAAAATCTTCCTAGCCCACTTGGCACGACCGTTTCGTTGATGATCCGACAAAGCTGGTATATAGGATCATATCTTTGATCGTTTCTTCAGCTGCTTTCCAAACATTCAGCTCGCGTCCGTGTTATGAAGGTCAGAAACCGGTCTCGGGACACGCGGGCTGGCGTTTGGGGTGAAAGATTTCTGTAATATATATATATATATATATATATATATATATATATATATATATATATATATATATATATATATATATATATAATATTTCGGTTAATAATGTTGATTTTGCTAAGAGATGGGGTTACTAATACATTTGTTGGTATAGACTAATGACAACTATGGCGTTTGGGAAGATAAGCGTACGCCGCCAACAGCCAGTTCGTTATTAAATGTTATCGTGCAAAAAAACATATTTTTTGCATAGCATATTATAATTTATATGACATTTCATAGCGTATATATACCAGAAAAAAACGTTTTGTGGGGAAGTCTAATAACTTTCTTTCATGTGAAGAAAACGGCTAATGAAAGTTACCGATTGTTAGTTGAAGCTTATGGTGAACATGCTCTATTTCAAATAAACTTGTGAACGATGGTTTAAACTCTTTAGAACTGGTAATTTTGATATAAAAGACAAGGAGCGTTGAGGACAGCCGAAAAACTTTGAAGATGCAGATTTGCAAGCATTATTGGAGAAGACTTAACTCATACGTTGAAACAATTGGCATAAGCATTGAATGTTGCCCAATACATCATTTCTGAAGGAAAATGGGTTTCATATGAATTGAAGGAAAGAGATATTGAAAGGCGAAAAACCACTTGTGAACTTTTGCTTGCCAGGCATAAGAAAACGTGTTTTACATCGAGTTGTGATAGATGATGAAAAATTGATCTATTTTTACCACCCAAAGCGCATAAATCATGGGTGGACCCAGGCCAACCTTCAACATCATAATCAGTACGCAATATACATGGAAAGAAGGTTTTGCTGTGTTTTCGGTAGGATAGTAGAAAAGCTGTGTATTACGAACTGCTGAAAACTGGTGTAACGATTACTGACGATCGATACCGACAGCAATTAATAAAATTGAACTGGAAACTACCAGACTTACCTTTGAGTAACGGGAAGTTATCCTGAAGTGTTACTGGAAATACGAAAATGCGGTAGAAGTCCAAAGATAGTTTAGCTAGAATTTCGGGTTTTTAATTTTAGGTTTAATTGAGCGCCACAACTGAATTTACTGGGCACCTGAGAATCCACACGTTACTGAAGAACATCATGTTAATTTGCCAGATGTCACAGTGTAGCGTGGCTTATCTGCAAAAGGATTAATTGGGCCGTTCTTTTTTGACGGTACTGTGCTGTTTTCTTAATTTGCTGCAGAAAGCAATGATCCAATGCATTCGATAAGCTTTTGAGGGTGAGAACTTTTACTTTCAAGATGGTGCCCCTCCACATTTTCTTGATGAGACTTTACCAAACAGATGGATTGGATGAGAAGGTTGGGTTGAATACTTTGCACGTTCACCTGACCTTACGCCGCTCGACTTACTTTTATGAGGATACATTAAAGACAAGATTAAGAGTAGCTTAATCTTAGGTTGTCGATGTTTACAACTTTACAATTCCATTGCTTGTCGTTATCAGCAATAGGCATTGAAGTCTGGTTTGAAAACTGACGTTAGTCAAAATAAAGACTGTTCTTTTAGCTTCTTTTTGAAACCCTAAAGTAAACTGCATGAAAATAAATATTGATTTTAGAACAAGTATGTGTATAATTTTTTTTGGGACACCCTACACATGGTACGAAAGAGAAATGGGCCATTTTCGGAAGCAAATTTTCGGTGCGTTTCTCGGATAAGAGAAAAATGAATACCTAACTATATTTGGATTATGATAACATTTATAACCATGGGTCAGTGGAACGGTGTGCAATTAATTCATTCTTAGTTTTTTTTACGCCTAAATTGTTATTTCATCGCCAATTTAACGTATACGTAATGATTAGGTATCGACTAGTCATGATATTAAAATATGGGTTAAAAACTTTTTTTACACTATTTTCTACTAATTTAGAAATGGATTAGAAAATTTCAGAATTATTAGAGTTATTTAGAAAGTAGAGTATTTAAAAAGTATTAATGAAAATTATATAGAACTATTTAATTCTGAACCATAGCATTTAGATATGAACTCGAGAACAATGATATATTACCATTTTAGGATATCTTTTAGTGAGTAGGAATAATAATAATAGTTTTAGGAAAAAAATATCTTTCGGAAATAGGTAACACATCAGTCAATATGTCCCCGGTCTGACAAATAAAACACATTTTATAGTAAATTTCGATTTTATTTATAAAGTTCAGCAATTCAGCAATACAATCATTCCAATGTTTTTCTAACATTTCTATACCTGTTTTATAAAACGTTTTCTCATTGTCGTCAAAATATTCTTCAGTTTTGGCAATTACCTCTTCAGTGGAGCGAAATTTTATTTCCAGCGAGCTTTTTTTGAGGTCTGAGAATAGGAAATAGTCCCTGGGAGCCAGATCTGGAGAATACGGTGGCTGAGAAAACAATTCGAAATGTAATTCATGCAATTTAGCCATCGTTGCTAACAATTTGTGACACATTGTCTTAGTGAAGTAGCACTTTTTTTGTTCATTTGCACCCTTTTTTGAAATCTCGTTCTTATACGTACAAATAAGGATATGTAATATTCGCTATTGATGGTTTTACTTTTCTCGAGATAATCTATGGACAAAAATACAGAGGCCATAACCTTGCCTGCCGATGGTTGTGTTTTTGGTCGGTTTGGACGGCTTTCAAAACCAGCTCAAAGCCGATTTGACTCCGGAATGTCATGTTTCATCCATTGTTACATACCGCATGAAAAAATAATTTTTATTTTGCGTAAAAAGCACAAATCACTGTTCAGAACTATCAATACGTTGTTGATTTTGGTCAACTGTGAGCAAACGCGGTACTCATTTCGATAGCAATCTACGCATTCCCCCACTGTTCATGCAAAATGGTGTAAACACTTCCCTTCGATATCTTTATGATAGCAGCTTTATCTAAACTCCTGCAGCTTTATCTAAACTAAGCAGTATCACTTAAAGCACAACTCAGAAACTAGTAGACAGTTTGTCATGAAATTTTCATACTTTACGTTTGAAGGTTGTCACAATCGACCACTGGTAAGAAATTTTCATAAATGACGCCATCTATATGTCAGACCGGGGACTTATTGACTGACGTGTTACATCATATTTTCCAGATACGTTTATTCTAGATAGATTAATTAATGTTCCTTTAAACCAAGATATTGATAACAAATAACTAAAATTAAGTAGGGAGGTGCACGAAGTGAATGGTTATAATGAGAACATTGTAACTAGAAAATTATTGAAATAATCTTCTACTCTTCAAAAGGAGCAGAACAAACACAAATTTATAATGTAATGTAATACCGCTTTATGCCCAATTTACATGATATTTTGACAACGACAATATTTTGAAAAAAGTTGTCATTAATTAAGTGACACATAATTTAATAGAAGTCCTATGTAATCCAAACAATAAAGTAGACCAAAAGAAAAAATTGGAGATTTATGAAATTAGTTGTCAAGGTTGTGATCAAAGTCTGTTCGGAAAACCAATAAAACCATATTAACCAGATCTAAAGACCATATTGTCCACATTAGATATGGGAAAAATTAGAAATCTAGCGTGGTCCAACATGCACTCGAGCATAGCTATAATATAAATATTAATAACTTAAGACTTATTAAAATTGCAAATAATGGGGTATTAAATGTATATGAACAGATGCAAATAGCACAATGTAAGAAAATCACGAACCAGAATAAAAACTTTTAACATAACCTAAAATATAACTTTTTGAATTATTAATGTAACACTTGGATAACTTTACGGTTCATGATGTTTAAACGCTTCATTAGATACGGTTGTCATATAAATAAAATATAGTTTAGTTTTAGAATTTGATTGAATAATTCCTGCTTATGCTAAGAAGGTTAATAAAAGGCGCCTTGTGTTAAAAAAAGTGATTTACAAAATAAAATGTTAATTTTCTTTTGTAACGTCGTATATTTCCAATTTTTTAAATATAATATTTTGATTAGTTACTGGATTTTTATAATCGCCAATTTTTATTCCACACCCTATATTTACCATTAGTCTATAGAAGTAAATTTTATGTACAGTTTAATATAGGAACAAATGCAAGAAAATATTATAAATATTATTATTAAGTTCATGTTTATTTTTTTTTTTTAATTAAACTATTTGAAGTAAATTAAATTATGCAATTATTGAAGACAAAAGCAACAGACATTATGTGGATTATAATATGAAGAGGTAATCACAACTAGTGAAGTGAGTGATTAAAAATTCCAATAAAGGAGAAACCAACCTCGGAGATCAATCTGGTTCAGTTGGATATATTCCTATGAACTAGGTTCCGTGCGTCATGTCGTACCTATAACGGTGAATTTAAAAATCTACTGTTCTGTGTTTCAACACCTTTATGTTCTTCGTAATGTTTACAGGCAATATCGTCAAAGGTTATACAATTTAATAAACAATTTTTTTTTCACCTGCGGGATTTTAACTTATTTTGAACATTAGTATACCTCAAAAATACCAATAAATACAATCAAAGATTGAATCACAAATAAGAATCGCATCCAGCATTCTTGTTACATCAGACTTTGATATTTTATGTTCCTTTTCACATTTCTTATGCATATGGAATTTTAATGCCCAGAAACTAGACCAAACAGTGTATCGTAAATTTATTGCCGCAAATAACAAGGGTGTATATCAGCGAATGATAAAACAGATAACAAATATTTTCATCTTTTTTCAAATTTAGAAACATTGCCATCTATTGACAATGATTTAACTTAATATAATATAATATATATCCTTAAACTGATAGATATGTAGTGTGTAAAATTTTATTGAAAGAATGGAAGAGCAAAGTGTGAATAAATTCGATATTAAATATCTGTTGGTTTATGAGTTTCGAAAGAATAACAATGCCATTAATACCACCAGTGTTATTAATGTTGTTTATACAGGTATTCCAATCTTTTCGACCTTATAAAATCTGAAACTCCTACTGAGTTTACTAAACTTGAAGAGATTTACCACTAAACACCAAAACACTTTTTTGAACTGCTCGACGCACGTTTCGCTAACCATGTTAGCATCATCAGGAGATGATTTAATCTAATTCTAAAATTAATCTATGTTCTATTTATATGAAAACCATACCTAACGAAGCGTGTAAAAATCATGAACCATGAAGTGTACTAAGCCTTACATTAATAATTGAAAAAGTTGACTGAAAGGAATCGGTCCTTTATCTCGGTTCATGATTTTCTTACATTTTTCTATTTGAATGCTTTCATATGCATCCAAAACCCTATTATTATTAACACTTTTAATTAGTCTTAAATTACTAATATCTATACTGTGGTCATGTTCGATTGCATGTTGGGCAACACAAGATTTTTCATTTCTCCCATATCTAATGTGGGCAATATGTTCTTTATATCTTGTCAATATGGATCTTTTTGTTTGCCCAATATACCTTCGATCACAGTCTTGACTGCTAATTTCGTAAATCCCCGACTTTTCATATTGCTCTACTTTATCCTTTGGATTACCCAGAACTTTTCAAGACGGTTCTTATAAACGATTACCTAGGAATCCATTGTCAAAAATGATTAACGAAGTTAGAGATACATTGAAATCTTGTAACAGCCTTATTTCTCCTTCTCTGAAAAGCAAATTACATGTTTCTAATCCAAAAGTGCCAAGATTGTATGCTCTACAAAAAATTCATAAACCAGGAAAATCAATGAGACCAATTGTATCAGCCATTGATTCTCCAACATACAACTTGGCAAAGTGGTTAACAAAGGAATTCGAAAATCTACCAAACCAACTACCTTCCTGTTCTGTGATAAATTCAACCAAATTCATAGAAAAAGTAAAAAATACACATCTACAGGAAGGTGAGGTTTTGGTTTCCTTTGACGTTTCATCGTTGTTTCCGAGTGTCCCGATTCCACATACCTTGAAATACCTGATGGAGTTACTGGAGTTAAACAATTTTAATAACAAGAGTGTTTCTGAGTACATCTCATTAACATGATTATGTATGAAGCAAAATTGTTTTCAGCTTAATAAAAGGTTTTATGAACAACAAGAAGGAATGGCAATGGGCAATCCTGTCACCGTTCTTAGCCAACTTATTTATGAGTAAATTTGAAACCAATGCAATAGATGAATTCAGTTACTTTCCGAAGGTATGGTTAAGATATGTGGATGACATTTTTGCCATTTTCGATTCGAAAAATGAAAATTTAGATGATTTTATTAAGATCCTAAATAGTAAATCACAATACATATTATTCACCCATGAACTCGAAAACAACGATAGTTTACCATTTCTGGATGTGTTAGTCAGTAGAAATAATAAAAATTGGTTAGATTTTGATATTTTCAGAAAAACTACCACCACTTCGAGATATATTCCTAACGATTCAAATCATAGCTTCCAAAATAAGATGGCTAGATTAAATTTTATGGTAAATAGATTAATTAATTTTCCTTTAAATAAAGATAATTATAACAAAGAATTAAAATTATTTAGGGAGGTATCTGAAGTGAATGGTTATAATAAGAATATTGTAGATAAACTAATTAGAAAACATAAGTTCAAAAAATTATTGAAAGAATTTTCGACTTTTCAAAAGGATCAGAACACAAAGAAATTCATGGTAATACCATTTGATGCCCAATTAACAAGAAGACTAGACAAAATTTTGAAAAAAGTGGACATTAAGGTTGTGTAAAAACCATATAATAAATTAAGAGAAGTTCTGAGTAATCCAAAGGATAAAGTAGAGGAACATGAAAAGTCGCAGATTTACGAAATTAGCTGTGGAGACTGTGATCGAAGGTATATTGGGCAAACAAAAAGATCCATATTGACAAGATATAAAGAACATATTGCCCACATTAGATATGGGAGAAATGAGAAATCTTGTGTTGCCCAACATGCAATTGAACATGACCACAGTATAGATATTAGTAATTTAAGACTAATTAAAAGTGTTAATAATAATAGGGCTTTGGATGCATATGAAAGCATTCAAATAGAAAAATGTAAGAAAATCATGAACCGAGATAAAGGACCGATTCCTTTCAGTCAATTTTTTCAATTATTAATGTAAGGCTTAGTACACTCCACGGTTCATGATTTTTACACCCTCCGATAGGTATGGTTTTCATATAAATAGACGATAGTTTAGTTTTAGAATTAGATTAAATCATCTCCTGATGATGCTAACATGGTTAGCGAAACGTGCGTCGAGCAGTTCAAAAAAGTTTTGGTGTTTAGTGGTAAATCTCTTCAAGTTTAGTATTTCACACCAAAGGTTCCAAAAGAAGAATTGATCCTACTGAGTTTAATAAAGTTCTTTTGTTAGCCAAACAAATCATCCAGGAAATATCTCTAAAATTAAATACTTAATGGTCCACAATACAATGGTGTTTAAAATAAGAGTACAAAAGTATAAAGAGAAGGAATGTGAGTGCCATATCTACAGCGTACTTTTGTCCAAATTAGACAGATATCTGTTTCTTCAACAAATTGTTACCGGAAATGAAAAGGGAGATGAAAAACAATGGTTAATTCCAGAACAACCACCTTTATACGCTCCAAAACCAGGTCGTCATCCGTTACTGTATGATGGCATTTCACAAGAATTATTCAATAAGAGGTTCTGAATCGTAATGAAACAACAAGTGCTGACTGTTATTCTGCTCAGCTTGATAGACTAAACATGGCATTGATTCAAATAAATGAAACGTGATTCAACACTGATTAATCGAAAACATGTTACTGTGCAGTATAACAATGTAAGACATCATAGTGCCAGAATCACCCAAGCAAAGTATCTTTTAAGATCCATGGCACATTTTCTTTGTGAAAAAAAAATCCTACCGCAACAGCTATCAAAACTGCACCTTATTTCAATTTTATTTCAGGACCAACGTCATTTTATAAAGAAGAATTTTTTCAGAGAGATGGGCAAAGGTTGTCGATAATGATGAAAATGATATTATGGATTAAAACTGTATTAACTCTTATATAAAATATAATTTTGAACAATATCAGAAAACCCTATTACTTGAGTACACCTATAAGAAAACTTCTAAATGAAATTGTATTAAAATTTGTATACAAATTTTTGTTATAAAATGCTTACTATTGTAAAAAAAAGATTATTTTTGTTATAAAGTTTTACTAAAAGAACGCACAATTTAACCAAATGTAATCGGAGACGTACTGTAATATAAGTAATGTATACGGAATTAAAATATATACGACCAACGTTGTCTTGGAAGTCCGCATATCTCACTGCATACAACTAATATATTAAATGAATAAACAAACTGGTGAACTCAACGAAAATTGCACGAGGCATCGACTGGCTATTTGCACATCATATAGTCGCACACCATAACGCCCAGGGACGGTTTACGCTCGGTCGACTTTGTTCGCTGGAAATTTATATGACGGCGTCGTCTTATTAAAATGTTTTATTGCAGTTTTAATTAATTGCGTTTTATACGAAATGAAATATGGGCCGAAACGGGACCCTATTTAAGCGACAGGGTAAACTGAAGGGGTGCACAACGAGGGTCATTGACGTGTCCTGTCAGTTTTTAGGGCAAATTATGCAGAGCACGCACGGAACGAATTAGGTTGGTGTGGGATGGATTTTTCTATGAAAAGGGGGCTGTACAGTGGTGGTGGTGTTGGTGCAGAGCTTATTGTTTACGGACCCTCGTTATTCATAATGCCTTGGTCTTTTCGCTACGATATATTACAATATTGAATTACGACACTTCCTATATCGTTAATTGATAATTGCGCGTAACTCATGGTTGGAAGAGGTATTTCGTCACACATTCGTTTTGGCAATATATAAAATCATTCAAATTTTAACGATTTTTTTTTAAGGATCAACAATAAAATCAATACAAGCAAATTTTCAATGATTATTACAATCAGCTCGATTGGGAGGTGACATCATCTCATGTAAACCAGCGTCTTGGAAGTCAAAATGTAGCGTCACTTGTTAAGATTTGACTGAGTATCCGTCCGAGAAAAATCCAGGTTATATATTGTACTTTAATAGGGGAGAGCATAAAATTAAAAAAGAATCGCTCCTCAATTACGTCAGTTCGAGGATGGGTAATGCCATCTAAAAGCTATTTTACTTTGGTTGCTTGGAAGTCGAGAGACTACCTAAAAACAAATCAAAAGATTGAAAGATCTAGGGAGTGCTACCGAGGTTAATGTGCTGATGACTGTAATTCAGATGTAGTTCTAGTCGCTAAACAATCTAAGTTGCTGATGGGCCTTTAATCCTTAATTTACTCTATTAAATATATATATTTTAGCTCTTCAGGTCTAGTTTGCCCATGTCTTAGTTTGTTAGGTTGCCTGTATTATAGAGCAACTATGCAGGTCTCGACTGCAACCGATGTCACTTAAAATTATATATCGAGAACTGATGCTGGACGCGATGCGACCAGTTTTGACACCAATTTACACTATTTGCTCTTGTGAAAAAATTGCAAATGAAACATTGCAAATGTCTTCATTCGTTTCGCTATTATTCTTTTATGACACACACGTAGGTTACTAGTCTTCATTTACATTAATCCAAGTTGATGGATATAGCCACTAATTTCATATTATTATAATATTATTATAATATTATCTCTCATTTACAACCATGAGTAGAGAAAGTTCTAATTTTCCATTTCAATGTGGTTCAAGATATTAACATTGTTAACGTATTTTTAATGTATCTTAATAGAATTACATATTTTATTTCTTTAAAAAATAATATTTCATAAAAACTTTTTATTTGTTTTTTAAATATAAGGAAATCTTTGTAAAACCTTGTCATTCAATACTTGCCAGGAAGGCTCCTTTTATAGAATATATATATAGAATAATAATTTTCATTATTATTATTTTCTGCCATATTGTGATACTGGACCACTATTTTTCACTTCATAGAATTAGATCCGCGATGTGGTTTTTTGATATTTGTGTTCACATTCAACGGTTTCATTCAGGCGGAGTTGCTACCATCTTGGCCAATAAAAACTGTATGGTCCAGTTTATCCTCTCTATTGCAATATCAATAATATGCCTATATCAATTCTTCTATTGGAAGCTTTGGTGTGAAACACTAAACTTGAAGAGATTTACCACTAAATACCAAAAAACTTTTTTGGACTGCTCGACGCACGTTTCGCTAACCATGTTAGCATCATCAGGAGATGATTTAATCTAATTCTAAAACTAAACTATGTTCTATTTATATGAAAACCATACCTAATGAAGCGTGTAAAAATCATGAACCGTGAAGTGTACTAAGCATTGCATTAATAATTGAAAAAGTTGACTGAAAGGAATCGGTCCTTTATCTCGGTTCATGATTTTCTTACATTTTTCTATTTGAATGCTTTCATATGCATCCAAAGCCCTATTATTATTAACACTTTTAATTAGGCTTAAATTACTAATATCTATACTGTGGTCATGTTCAATTGGATGTTGGGCAACACAAGATTTTTCATTTCTCCCATATCTAATGTGGGCAATATGTTCTTTATATCTTGTCAATATGGATCTTTTTGTTTGCCCAATATACCTTCGATCACAGTCTCGTCAGCTAATTTCGTAAATCCCGGACTTTTCATGCTGCTGTACTTTATCCTTTGGATTACCCAAAACTTCTCTTAATTTATTATATGGTTTGTTCACAACCTTAATGTCCACTTTTTTCAAAATTTTGTCTAGTCCTCTTGTCAACGGGGCATCAAATGGTATTACCATAAATTTCTTTGTGTTCTGATCCTTTTGAAAAGTCGAAGATTCTTTCAATAATTTTCTGAACTTATGTTTTCTAATTAGTTTATCTACAATGTTCTTATTATAACCATTCACTTCAGATACCTCCGTAATTAATTTTAATTCTTTGTTATAATTATCTTTATTTAAAGGAAAATTAATTAATCTATTTACCATAAAATTTAAACTAGCCATCTTATTTTGGAACCTATGATTTGAATCGTTAGGAATGTATCTCGAAGTGGTGGTGATTTTTCTGAAAATATCAAAATCTAACCTATTTTTATTATTTCTGCTGACTAACACATTCGAGTTCATGCGTGAATATTATATTTTCGGATTTACTATTTAAGTTCTTAATAAAACCATCTAAATTTTCATTTTTCGAATCGAAAATGGCACAAATGTCATCCACATATCTTAACCATACCTTCGGAAAGTAACTGAATTCATCTTTTGCCTCGGTTTCAAATTTACTCATGAATAAGTTGGCTAAGAACGGTGACAAGAGGATTGCCCATTGCCGTTCCTTCTTGTTGTTCATAAAACCTGTTATTAAGCTAAAAATAATTTTGCTTCATACATAATCTTGTTAAGGAGATGTACTCAGACACATTCTTTAATTATTAAAACCGTTTAACTCGAGTAACTCCCTTAGGTATTTCAAGGTATGTGGAATCCGGACATTCGGAAACAATGATGAAACGTCAAAGGAAACCAAAACTTCACCTTCCTGTAGATGTGTATTTTTGACTTTCTCTATGAATTTGGTTGAATTTATCACAGAACAGGATGAATTTATAACAGAACTTGTTCTGTGATAAATTCAGCCAAATTCATAGGAAAAGTCAAAAATACACATCTACAGCAAGGTGAAGTTTTGGTTTCCTTTGACGTTTCATCGTTGTTTCCGAGTGTCCCAATTCCACATACCTTGAAATACCTAAGGGAGTTACTCGAGTTAAACGGTTTTAATAACAAGATTGTTTCTGAGTACATCTCCTTAACAAGATTATTTATGAAGCAAAATTATTTTCAGCTTAATAACAGGTTTTATGAACAACAAGAAGGAATGGCAATGGGCAATCCTCTGTCACCGTTCTTAGCCAACTTATTTATGAGTAAATTTGAAACCGAGGCAAAAGATGAATTCAGTTACTTTCCGAAGGTATGGTTAAGATATGTTGATGACATTTTTGCCATTTTCAATTCGAAAAATGAAAATTTAGATGATTTTATTAAGAACTTAAATTGTAAATCCGAAAATATAATATTCAGGCATGAACTCGAAAACAACGATGGATTACGATTTATGGATGTGTTAGTCAGTAGAAATAATAAAAATAGGTTAGATTTTGATATTTTCAGAAAAACCACCATCACTTCGATATACATTCCTAACGATTCAAATCATAGCTTCCAAAATAATTATTTAAATATTTAAATATTATGGTAATTATTAATATTATGGCTATTTAAATTTTATGGTAAATAGATTAATTAATTTTCCTTTAAATAAAGATAATTATAATAAAGAATTAAAATTAATTAGGGAGGTATCTGAAGTGAATGGTTATAATAAGAACATTGTAGATAAACTAATTAGAAAACATAAGTTTAGAAAATTCTTGAAAGAATCTTCGACTTTTCAAAAGGATCAGACCACAAAGAAATTCATTGTAATACCATTTGATGTCCAGTTAACAAGACGACTAGACAAAATTTTGAAAAAAGTGGACATTAAGGTTGTGTACAAACAATATAATAAATTAAGAGAAGTTCTGGGTAATCCAAAGGATAAAGTAGAGCAACATGAAAAGTCGGGGATTTACGAAATTAGTTGTCAAGACTGTGATCGAAGGTATATTGGGCAAACAAAACGATCCATATTGACAAGATATAAAGAACATATTGCCCACATTAGATACGGGAGAAATGAAAAATCTTGTATTGCCCAACATGCAATCGAACATGACCACAGTATAGATATAAGTAATTTAAGACTAATTGAAAGTGTGAATAATAATAGGGCTTTGGATGCATATGAAACCATTCAAATAGAAAAATGTAAGAAAAGCATGAACCGAGATAAAGGACCGATTCCTTTCAGTCAACTTTTTCAATTATTAATGTAAGGCTTAGTACACTTCACGGTTCATGATTTTTACACGCTTCGTTAGGTATGGTTTTCATATAAATAGAACATAGTTTAGTTTTAGAATTAGATTAAATCATCTCCTGATTATACTAACATGGTTAGCGAAACGTGCGTCGAGCAGTTCAAAAAAGTGTTTTGATGTTTAGTGGTAAATCTCTTGAAGTTTAATATGCCTATAGATATGAACCGATTAATATTTGTTCTGTAATGGCTTGGGCTATGCGATAGTTTCCTTCCCCGAAATTTATGTGCTGTTTTCGTAGATCAGAAAATTAATATTTCTGATTTTCTATTCCATCAGCTCTATCGGTTGTAACAGGGGTCAATTAATGCCTCTGTTAGTGAGTTGTACAGGTGATAAACAAGTTAAAGCGAGAATATTTATTGTAGGTTCAGTTCTAAATATGGTTGCATTATATACGTATTATCATATTTCTACTCAGCTTTTCTGGTATTGTTGCATAGTTTTTTTTATTAATAACTCGTGCTCATATGGAAAATTTCGTAGAAGATATGGTGTTATAGCATCCTTCTAACATCTGTATTTTCCAACAACTAAAACTCTGAAAGTTCTCTTTTAGTCAAAGCTATTTAAGTTTATTCTCTATTTCGCATATTCTCCAAATAAGTACTTCCACAGGAGCGTTCTTGTCTATATGCATTCACATATACTTGAGTAAGTTAGGTCTTTACAAACATTTGTTTCAAAACATTTCCGCAACTATTTTCCTTGCCATATGCTGCAAAATTTGTCTTTAACTTTCTTTTGCTACTTCTGCCAGGTTGTCTAAAAGCGTAATTCTGTTTTCTATTCTTACTGTAAGTACTTGATCGTAGAAAATATTTCATTTGAATTAATGACCCAGATGTGGGCTATATTGTGCCCAATATACACACATGTGTAAAGCATCTATCGCCATTCTCTGATTTTATTCCAAGGTGCCTAATTAAGTGAATTTTCTACGTTTTTGGCAACCACTTCGCAAAACTCTCGATTACATAGGTCAACAAATGTAAACTTTTTTGAGATAAAATTGATGAAAATAAGAGTATATGAAGTGTTTTGTGGTTCTATATCCGACAATGATAAGCTATTTACTGCAACATGTACAGTTTTTTACGGGGTGGGTGGTGGGAAAAAAAAGGAGACGACATATTTAGAATATAATATTTAGGCAACATAGATGGGTTCCCTTCAGAATCTCTGATATCTTGCTTCCATCACCCTGATGTCATGGTGAAACTTCTCTCCATGTTTGCCGCTTACAGCACCCAAATTTTCCAGAAAAAATCCAAATCGCAGTGTAAAAAATGTATTTTTAAGGACATCTGACACCCTAGTATTTTATAGGCTTTCAAGAGTTCATCTATGAGGTTTTTATAGTCATCATTTTTTTTGTTGCCAAGAAATCCGTTCACTACACTTACAAAATGCTTCCAAGCTGCTAATTCCTTTTCATTTAATTTTTCTTGAAAACGGAATCACCTAGAAGCTTCCTTTTTTGAGGTCCAATAGATAAGCCTTCTTTTAGTTTTGCATCACTTAATTGAGGAAATATTTCTTTAGGTATTTAAAACCAATACCTTCTTTGTCCATGGTTTGACAAAGTTTTTCATTCGTCCAAGCTTTATATGGACAGGTGGAAGAAGCACCTTTATTGGGTTAACAAGGGGTTCATATTTTATATTTGAAGTGCCAGGTTTAAAAGAAGTTCTATGAGGTCAATCTGCCTTACTGTAATGTTCTTTTGTTGCCCTACTGTCCCATAGATATAAAAAAACAGCAATACTTTGTAAGAGTCTCTTGAAGTCCTAGCAATATACCTATCACTTTTAAATCCCCACAAATATCCCACTGATACTGTTCATATTTAACGCGATTTAGTATGTTTGCTAAGTTGTCATAGGTTTCTTTCATTGTCACTGAATAGGCTAAAGGAATAGATGCGTTTTTGTTGCGATTATGAAGCAAGAGTGCTTTTAGGTGATATTTCAACAAACCTATAAAAATATGCCACTCGGGAGGTACATGTTCCATATTAAGCTCATTCCATTTTATAAAACCTTAATAATAATGTTACATTTCGTTTTCGGTAAAGTGAAATACTTGCATTTTTATCTTACAAGTTCCACTGTTGAAGTCTGTTGTGAAATATGTTGTCTAAGTTTAAAGGCGCAATCGGTACTGGTAGTTCCTGTCTATGAGGAGCTGACTTGAGTGAAGAAGGCAAATTTGGATACTGATTTTTGTGCCTTTGCTTTTTTGCAATCCCTTCGGTTTGGGTGATACAAAACTAGCAATCACGTACATGATCAGTAGGCTCTTTCCACACCATACGAACAGCAAACGGCATAGAGTTTTTCTTGCATTGCATTCACTGCACTAAATTTACGTGACAACTCCAGTTGTTCTTGATCTCCAATTTGGCATTTAAAATATAAAAGATAGGCTTATTGACTTTTTCGGATACAGATCTAACTTGTGAATTTAAAATAAATCGTCAGCACATATAGTCAAACTTATCTGCTGAATTTTTGCTAAATCGACAACTAGAACTTTTTATACAACAACTATACCCTTTTATATAAAATCGACTTTAACACTTGACTGTATTGTAAATGAGACAGAAAGAATCTAAATTATAGAAAACAATAAAACTGCCCTTAAAGGTTCGTAAAATAGTGTGGAAATGTCCCATCAACGGTCTTGTGGTAATTTCTATTTTGTCCAGTCTAAAGTCAGTACAAATAAATAAAAATGATTTCCATGGCTCGGTTTTGCGGTTTTTCTTTTTGTGCTTTAAACAATAAGACAGTCGGTATATGTTATTTCTTTTAATATATTTAATGTTTCTTCCATTTCTCTTTACCCATTCTATTTCCTTTTTTTATAAGTATTTTCTAATCTACTTCATTTAGGATCATAATTGTTATCCTGTTATATTTATGATATTAGAGTGATTCGTACTTTGTTTTCCTTTAAGTCATTTAGAGTCACCATAAGAGTATGTTCTCATATTTACTTTCTATTATATTCAGATTCGGCAGAATTTTCTTCTATTTCTTATAATTACTGTTCCCACTGGCACTTTCAGTTTGTTTTTATTTTTTGGACACTGATTTGTGTGTTTAGTTAAACCTATTTGGTTCATGTTTTTGTATGTTCCATATTATATCAATGTTTGTTTTTAGCTACAATGGGTTTCTATCCTTCTATCGTCATAAATTGAGTATAATTCAAATATATGTGAATGCCCTATACGATTTTGTATTATAAAGGATGTTATAGTACGAGCACAAGATGTAAATTTTAAATAAAACATGGTTTTCTGTAGCAATGTATTGAAATATTTATGGATTTATAATACAGACATTTGGAAATTATGTATGGGATAACACATCCAGTAAATGGCTGCCACGGCTTTGGTGACACTGGCGTACTCTTCTGGCAAAATTTTCAATCTCAGTTTTATATAAATATGGCGGTATTTCGTTAATACAGCGTTGAATTTCGGCCTTTTGTGCTTGGATGGTCGTGGGCTTGTTGGTGTAAACCTTTAGAAAACACCACAGAAAAGTCGATGGGTGTTAAATCACAAGATCGTGGCGGCCAATTGTGGTCAGTGATCCAATTGGTAAACTCTTTTCGCTGTGCATGGTCTGTTGGCAGAAGTTATTGAGTTAATTGGACTTTATAAGCATGGAGATGAATATTTAATGAGAATACGGTGAAGAGTGGCTGTTGAAATGTCCAATTCTTGTGTATGATAACGAATCGAGGACCTTGGACTCGCAGCCATACTCTTACGAACTGCCGTGATGTTTTATTCTGAACGACTACTACGAGCTCGTGTCGTGTACTTCACATCTATAACAGAACCAGTACTATTCGAATTTTTTGATTATTCTTTTCACAGCTAATAAATCTGGAACATTATTTCTACAGAAAATTGGACGTACTTTACGAATCGTAGCAACGAAACTTCACCATTTTGATAGTAATGTTTAACAATTACGCGTTACTATAAGTGTTACTGTATCCTGTTACTGTATCGTCTATCGCTTCATGTTTATTAACTGATATCTGTCTCTTATCGAAATGTCACAATTCTTGACCTATCGAATCATGACAGCCAAAATGTCGCGCAATTCAAATGTTGCACTCTTATTGTAACACCCTTTAGATGGATGCATCATTTTTCTCTTTATGTAAAATTTGTCCCTTTAACGTTACATTCTTCTGAGTATGTATTATTTTCCGTTTGAATTTAATACTTATAAAAACATCGATTACTGCTGCTATATCAGACATTTCTTTCATATCTTACAAATATGGAAGAAACAATTAATTGAGCAAATATATCACCAACCAAAAATAAAATTCAATTTCAAATTTTAATTGTACCTATAAAGGATATTGTTTAAGGAAATACCAATAGTGTCTTTATGCTTCTAAAATCAGTAAATTAATCAAGATAAACGCAATTCCAAATATTGCTGTATCCAGGAGAAATCGTATCGATGAGTTAGTTGCTTCATTAATTTTCTTAATTTAATTAAACAGGAAATCGATCATCTACCAACATATTTCAGCTATTGATTTTAAATATCAGTCAATCTGTGAAATATATACTAATATTCATATTGAAAATATTAAAACTAAAAAATTAATATTGACCAATTATTTGTATATCTAAACTATCATAATTGAATTACAACAATACAAAATTGGTTGTTAAAGTTAATGCGGCTTTTGCAATTTTAATTTAAATGCTGTATTTTTAAATAAATTTGTATTAAATTGTTTTGACTTTATGTATGATTTTAAAGCGCGTTTTCGCTCTTTCTAGCAATAGTATTAGTTTTGTTCTAAAATGATTTAACTAACGATATCAACGATGCATGTGGCCCAGAAACCTCTCATGACTGTACTGCGCAAAGATGTTTTAAAAAATTTCGCAGAGGTGATGGGAGCCTTGACGATAATGAGTGTAGTGGTCGGTCATCGGATGTTGACAACGACCGATTGAGGGCCTTAGTCGAAGCTGAATCATCTTACAATTCCTTTGAATCAGGTGTAACGCATGTGATGATTTCTAACCATATACAGGAGATTGGAATGTCAAAAAACCTCGATAAATGGGCGCCGCACGAATTAAATGAAAATCAAAAAAATTGCCTTATTGAATAGTTGTCTGTCCTTCTTTTGCGCAATAAAAATGATCCATTTCTCGAACGGATTGTGACATGCGTTGAAAAGTGGATTCTTTAAGACAATCGACTCAGTTGTTAGATCTCGACGAAGCTCCAAAACACTTCCCAAAACCGAAAATATGCACCAAAATAAGGTCATGGTGACTCTTTGGTGGTCAGTCAGATTCAACACAGGTTTCTGAACCAAACCAAATCAAATGGAGTACCAAATTAGAGCGGAGTACTGCCAGCAAATCTATGAACTGCATCAAAAACTGCAGCGCATGTGCCCGGCATTGGTCAACACATAGGGACTAATTTTCCTTGATGACAATGCTCAGGCCCACGTCTTAATGATCACGCGACAAAAGCTGCATGAGTTGCGTTACGAAACTCTCAACGATCCGTCATACTCACCTACCGATTTGGCAAGGATTTTAACAACTTCATGTGCGAGAAATCCTTTAAAAATCAAAAGGATTACAAAATTTTACTCAACCGGTATACATACTCGTATACCGGTTCGTATAAAACACTCGTACTCGTATAAAACAGATTTACCATTAAACACCAAATCTCAACGCGCATTTTGTTAACCATGTTAGCATCATCAGGAGATGATTCAAAAACTAAACTATGTTTTGAACTATGAACCATAAAGTTAACCAAGCGTTGCATTAATAATACGCAATTAGAGTTTGCTAAATGGATAATAATCAGGATTTATTTGGATTATATTATTTGGATACAACCTTATTTCCTTTCTCAGCCTTTCAAATAAAAATAGTCCTTTTCTCACAGACTTTTGGCGATTTTCGCGATACAATTTGTATATTTTTACTTTTAACTGAAATATTTTTTGCAATTTTACCTTTACGCGACTAATGAAAGTTTGGAAGAAGTACTTAATGGCAGTTTTAATACCGGCTATCGAATCTTACAAAGCATTGCAAGCAGCAGGAAATGTAAAGTTGAGACCTTTATTTAAGAGACCCAGTTCTAGTTTATTGAACGCTTGCGTCGAAAAATTTTCTACGATATTGATACTTTTTTCAAAATGTTCTCCTGATTGCTCAATATTGACATTTACAATAGTTAATTTAAAAGTTAATTTCTAGTAAAAATTGTACGCATAAATGTCGCGTGCACTCCTTTACTGTACAAACGTTTGATTTCTAACTCAAGCCATTCCTGTTTTGTAAAATTTGTGGTTTTGTCACATATTTTGTATAATTCACTTGCATAAAATTGGGAAATATTTTATTAGTATTGCATGTTTTAAGAAACCAAACATCTGCCAATATAAACCAACTTTTTGGAGTGTGGGAACGGTACAGATTAAGTTTACTGACTGTAAAGTCATCGTTTTCTATTTAACAACTTTACAACTCCAAGCACTACAACTCCACTATGCATGATTTTTACATGTTTCATCAGATATGGTTGTCCCATAACTGGAACATAGTTTAGTTTTAGAATTAGATTGAATCATCTCTTAACGATGCTAATATGGGTAGCAAAATGCGCGTCGAGAAGTTAAAAAAGGATTTAGTGTTTAGGGGCAAATGTTTTCGAGTTTAGTATTTCATACGGAAGGTTTCAATAAAAGATTTGATTTTTTGTCAATTTTTAAAATATCAAAGATGATTTCAAACAATTGATTAAAAATTAAATTTAAGGATTCTATAACTAAATTTTTGCACGAATGGGCGCAGTTTGTACTCAAAAAATTATTAGAAACTACTGTACGACAATGGTTAATATCACAAATGAGTCATCTTTTAACAATGGTTAAACCTGGAAATCTGCAGAATCTCTTATTACCCCTATTCTAGTGGAATCTTCTTCTTCTTATTCAGTGCCTCTACAGCCCCGTAGAGGTCTTGGACCTCAGAAGCTTATTTCTCCATCTCTGTTTCGAGCAGTTGCTTTTCAGTTATTCAGTTCTGTGTTACGGGTATCATAGCTGACACCATTCTCCCACTGTAACTTAGGTCTCCCTCGTTTAGGTCCGCCTATCGGCATTACATTAAAGGTTTGGTTTGGGCTTTTTAGGTTTGAGGTTATTCTGGTCAACTGCTTTAACATCTCGGAGACTTATCTCTCATTTTGCTGACATTGGTCGTCATTCCATTACTTTATCTACAGTTAATTTTAATCTGCACCATGACGTTTGAGATATAGCCGAGTATGTCAATATCAGAACTGAATATTTGATTGACAGGATTTATTTTATCCATACTGATTGTTTTTTTCCATATTTATTATTTTACTTTATCTATACCAAAAACCGAGTATGTGATTGTCGAAGAATGTATTATTTATTTTCATTATTATTTCATTTATACTAAAACCGAGTATGATTGTCAAAGAGTGTTTTATCTATACATATATCTATTAAATTGTATCTATACCAGGAACGAGTATGTGATCGCTAAAGATGATTGTGTTTATATTTATTTTTATCTTGGTTTGGTTTGGTTTGGTTTAGTTTGATTTAGTTTGATTTATTATCATCCATTCTTATGAGATGACCTGCTCATCTCAGTCGTGTCTATTTTATGTATGAGACAATGTCCTAGTCTTTATAGGGTGTAAAGTTCATCGTTATACCTTTTTCTTCATTTGTTATTTTCACTTATTAGTCTATATTTCTCAAGATTTTTCTTTCAAAGACACCTAGAGTATTTTGATAATTTTTGGAAGGTCCATAATTCACTCCTATATATCAGTACAAGCTGGATTAGTGTTTTATAAAAATTCTTTTTAAAGAGGTGCGTTAAAATTATTGATATCAATGTTTTTTTGTCCAAAATAGCATCTGTTTGTTAGCAGTATACCCCTTCTAATTTCGATAAACATGTTGATATGTTGATATGTTCTTGTAGATTTATGAATGTCCCCTCATCCTTGCCGTGTTTTTATTACAATGCCCTGATCATCAGCATAAGCCATCATTTATATTGACTTTATAAACGTAAGCCCTCTTACGTTGAGGACAGTATGACAAACCACTCTCTCATGGACCAGATTACACAGTAGGTACGCCAACGTATCACCTTGTACTACTTCTTTTTGGATGTTAAATGTACTGCAGAAACTTTCACTGAAAGTCTGGCAATTTTAGTTGGTATTTTTATTAGGTTGACGAGTTTCAATGGAATTTCAAATTCCCATAGAATTTGCAAACATTTGTTTCTGACTATACTATCATATCCTGCCTTGAAATCCATGAAAGAATACTGCGTTTCTATGCCGAATTCCTTGTTTTTTTCCGAAATCTATCTTATGGCGAAAAGTTGTCAATTGTAGATTTGCCTGTACGGGACCCAGTGTGGTTGTTTCCAATGATCCGCTCTATGATAGGCATCAGTCTATCATACAAGATATTTAATAGTACATTGTACGAAGAGTAACGCAGCATTATTCCTTGATAATTTTTACAATTTGAGATCTTCCCTTTTTATAGACCGAGCATATCAGACCATCGTTCCACTCATTAGGCATACACTTCTCCTTCCATGTATATATTATTAGGGTGTATAAGTGATAAGTGGTAAGTTTTCTTCTCCATATTTCAAGAGTTCTGCATATATTTTATGACTTCCTGCAGATTTGTTATTTTTTAGATTTCCCACACGTGTGCGTACTTCCTCCAATATTAATGATTGCCGGTGATGATCTACTATTACTTCCAGCAGTTGGAAGGTTTGAACTATGTTTAGTTTATCTCCACCAAATAATCGGTGAAAATGTTCAGTACATTGATAAAGTAAATCATTTATGTCTGTTAGGATTTCTCCATTGATATTTCGACACATTGTTACATTAGGTTTATATATACTATTTCTCTTAATACGTTCAAAAAATTTTCTACTTATATTCTGGGTATTACATTTCTCTATGTCCATGATTAGTTTGTTCTCATAATTTATTTTCTCTTGACCGTGGATACATCTTCTCTCCGCAGTCATTTATAGTCGTCGGTTCTTGCACGCATAGTCTGTCTCCTGATGTGATTTTGTGTAAATAATTTTAATTTTCGAAAAATACAGTTTTAGTAAACGATATTAGAAATAGCTTATTTCGCATAATCTGATTTAAAAATGAATTTCTTCCAGTTTTATCTTCCTAAACAAATCACATTTTAATTTTTTAAAATATTCAAAAAATTAAAAAAAAATTCCCGTGCTCAATGTAAAAATTGCACTCCGGTCTCCTGAGATCGGTTTCGGGCCTTAAGCCGTCATCAGTTGGGCTGGAGTTAAACATTGGAAAGCAAGTGAAGGATTGACCAAGGGTCCGACTAAATATATTGTTCAAGTTGGAAGTAAGATGCAATTAAATGCAGCTCACGTCATCCTGCAATTCGTAACAGTATCACTGTCTGAAATCCTTCATAAACCGTCCCTAGCCCCATTCAGGTATCAGGTATGCATGAAAAAATGCACATGGGTCTGTGGAAAATATTAAAAATATTCAAAATACAAAAAAAATCCTTGCTCTATGTATTTATTTCTTTTTAAACTTTAATTTTAATTTTTCTCTTATGGTCTTTGAAAAATAGATCAACTGATACATTTTCAGTTCCAACTGCATTACATATAAATATATTTAATTATTAAAAATGTAATCATCCCTTTAATAAACTCGTCATTTGAATTATTCGGTTCAACATTAAATTAATAAACCGGAATATAATGGCAGAATGTTCAGGCGAGATAGTCAAACTTTAATTATAACTCATAATAAGCGCCCTATCAAAGGACATTTCAATTTTGCACGTTAAATTAATAAAATATTCGGTCAGATTATCTTAGTTTAAATTTTATAACTAAATATCAAACACAATAATGCACTAATTAATCCTTTAAAAGCAACGTTATTCTTTTCCAATCACATAACAGTCACCTAATGTATAATTGTACGACCTATCGACGCGGAATGGAATTTTGAATACAATAAATTGTTAATGCCATTTATATATTGAAAATAATGTCAATCAAGTGTCTATCTTTTGCTGGCTTACAACTGGTTAGCATTTTGGTAAAATTTTCAATCACGCGTTTATGTCTATCACGTAATTTTATGTCTATCACACCCCTGACATATCGAATGTTGTCCTTTAGATTCCTAATTATTTCATCATTATTTTAATTAAAATAAAAAATACATATTAGGGTAACAAAATTATTTGTACTTTTTCCTTTCTTTATAAATAAAGGAATAAGATAATAAACTTTCCCAGAGATATAATCCGATATCAACTTTTTGTTCTGACAAATAAACATCGTTTCTTCAGTATTAAAGTGGCTTCAATACGATTGATGCCACTCGAAAGATTTGCGAAGTAGATAGGAAAGGTGCTATATCAATCCGCACTGCTCAGTTGTGGTTAAAAAAGTTCCGGCAGGGGGTCATGAGTCTTGAAAATAGAGGAAGATCAGGACGTCCATGGTCTCTCGATGCCGACGTTTTAAGAGCAGCTGTGACTCCAATTCCTAGAACAAGCACTAGAAACCTAAGAAAAGAATTAGAAATCCAACAATACTGTTTATTGATATTTGCGCGGCATAGGAATGGTGCAGCAAAACAATACAAGGCTCCCTCCTTCATGCAGCATACAGACTCCCTCATGCAGCATACAATCCCAACCTCGCTCTGTCGGATTATACATGTTCCGGTTCATGGCTCAATTTGTACGAGCAAACTGGGTTGAGCTCATCAAAAATAATGTAATTTGAGGAACAACCCTAAGATATCATTTATTTATACAGTTATTACCTAAGTATAACAACAAATGCAAATACTTTAATTATGCTTTAGTAGTATCATAAAATCACCTCTGTATATTGTAAAGCTATGATATTGAATCGACTTATCTAACAGATACGTCAAGCAGTGGCCTCAGAAATAAAAGTAAAGTTTTGGAGTTAGAGGCGCATCAACAACTACAGCTTAACGTGGGTTCCGAACCACGGTCATCAGCTACCGAAAACCCCGGTTAGCACCCCCTCGGGCTATCAACCCTTGTTCTGTGCTTAACCGAAAGTACCTCGAGAAGCCTACCGACTGGCGAGTGACCAACGTAGAAAACCTGTCAGAAGGCATCCGGCCTTACCCAGCCCCGAACTGGCGTGACTGAGGGGTGATTCCTTGTCAGATTTTACACTCTTACCTAGAAACATTCACAAGAAATTTTGAAAAACTTTTTTGCCTAGTACATGATTCGAACCCGCTCAACATTAATTGCCGTAACTTAAGGCTGACGCCTTAGACATCACAGCTAATGTCGCTCCATGGCCTCAGCAATGTGAACTTGCCGTGAATGTCATAAAACTGACATCTTTGGGTACCTTGCAATAGTTTCTGGCACTCAATTAATGTTTTATTGTGAACGACTAGGATAAATGCCAAACAATTAACGGATCCATTAGCTTCAATTTTTTGAATAACTTTTCTTATTTCAACTATTATTTTTCTATTTTCAAGAAAAATCTTATGAAAACCATTGTACAAATAATGACCACTTTCATAGACGACTTTATCTGATACAGTTCTATGCCATTTTTATAAATGAGAATTATTTAATTTCTTAAATGATAACATAAAAAGGCTAAACCCCAAGAGGATTACCACTAAACATCTAACTACTTTTTTAACTACTTGACGCGCGTGACACTAACCATGTTAATATCATCAGAAAATGAGCCTCTATCTCAGATGATGCTATTGATCAATTTATTCAGATTGAATCATCTCCTAATGATACTAACATACTGTATTGGTCAATAAGTAATAATTACAACGCTTTTCTATAAATTTTAGCACCTTTCTTATAGAAAATTTTTCTTTGTCTTCAAAATATCCTTCAGTTTCGGCAATTATCTCTTTATTGGAGCCAAATTTCTTTCTTTCCAGTCGACATTTTTTTGTGGTCTGAGAACAGAAAATAGTCGCTGGGGGCCAGATCTGGAGAATACGATGGATGAGGAAGCAATTTGAAGTTCGTTGACAACAATTTGTGACATAGAGCATTGTCCTGGTGAAACAGTACTTTTTTTGTTCATTTGGAGCCTTTTTTGCAATCTCGGCCTTCAAACGCACCAATAACGCTATATAATATTTGCAATTGATTGGTTTTACCTTTTGCGAGATAATCGATGAACAATATCCCATGCGCATCCCAAAATACAGAGGCCATAACCTTGTCTGCCAATGGTTGTGTTTTTGATGGCTTTAGACGGCTTTCACCGGCGTTCATCCATTATCACATACCCTATGAAAATGCGGTATGTGACAATGGTACCCATTTTGATAGCAATTTATGCATTCCCAAATATTCATGCAAAATGGTGTAAACACATCCTTTCGATGTCTTCATGATATCAGCTATCTCCTGCAGCTTTACTTTACGATTTTGCGAAATAATTTTGTGAATTTTTCTGATGTTGTCAATATGGTTGATTTTCATTGTGCAGATTCCGGGTAATGTTTATCAAGCCATTGTTTATTTTTCTTCATCAAAATTCAATGTTTAATTAACACACGAAATTATTTTTTCCATTGTTTTGTAAATAACAAAAGTAGCATCACTTAAAACACTTAAAGCGTTACTTAAGTAGCGTCACTTAAATTTTGGCACGAGATGTTTGAAGGTTGGCACAATTGACCACTGATAACGATTTTTCGTAAGTGACGCCATCTATATGTGAGACCGAAGACTTATTGATCGATGTGTTAGAGAAACACGTTAGGAACTTAAAAAAAGTGATTTTGTGTTTAGTAATCAATCTGTTCTAGTTTAGTGTTTCACTCGGATGGTTCCTGTTGATAAAAAAAACTGGTCAAAAGAGTTACTTACTATTATTATGCAAAAATTGTTTTAATCCCGCGTCTATTTGTGCAATTTTAAATCAATTCTTCTAATGTAGAGTTTTGAATTTTTTTTTATAGAAAAACTCGTACAAATATTTTCACATTAACATAAATCTATAAAGCTTTAAGAGAATAATGGTGAGAAAATTTAAGGTGTTTGCTATATGATCTATACATTAAAACATACTAGATAAATTGCAATAATATTTTTTAGTCTGCCGTTGTCATGATTTAACAAAACGGTCTTCTGTTTGCCGAATATGGTATCTTCCATATACAGATGTAATTAGACACGTAGTATCTAAAAAATTATTTATGGGAGGACCACCCGCACAGAATATACTGAAATATAGTGGGGAATAAAAAAAAATGTGCAACACCCACTATATATGAATTAAACTGAAAGTATATTCTCTATATAGACTATTTTGAACACAAAAACTCATATACTTTTCGTTTGTTAATTCGCTTGTATTTTCGAAAAGAAAACAACTAAGTTACTATTTAAGAAATATCTGTGGGTTCTTAGATAGAGGGTATAGAAGGTCTCAACTAATAACCTAAAATATATTATTGGTATATAAAACAATATTGAGATCCGTATGGATATAGGGGATAGAATTATGGAAATATCCATTCTAGCATCGAAATAATTCTAAGATATTAACGAACCTCCAATCAAGGGTATTAAGGATTATACTCCAGGTAACCAGTTGCGTAGGTAAATGTGTAAAGAGTCCAGTGATTTAGTGAATTATTTTTAGGAAACAGCATACATTGATTATTAGTGCTATATTAATTGATTGGATAATTATTACTGTCATACAAATACAGGGTCGTTTTATGTATGAAAATGGTCAAATATCTCGAGAAAGCTTTGAGATTCCTTAAGGATATTCTGTATACAATCAGGAACTGTTCGCCACTTTTTTGGTATATTTTAATTTTTTCTTGTTGTCACCTATTTGAAATCCAAGGCTAGCTTAATTTTTTTAATGATAATTGTACTTGAATTTGGCATCGTTAGATTTTTTTCTGAATTCAACGATGTAAATATTAAACTCAAGGAGATTTATCACTAAACACCGAATCACTTTTTTTTAAGTTTTTGACCCATGTTAGTATAGTAAATAATGCATTTTTTCGTTTCTTGCGTTTTTCGATGAGATTTTACCAACCATTTTGTCATTAGTTACCCAGTCATCCATACTTTTATATTCCATCTTCAAGTTACAGGTAAATCGTTCAGATTGATGTGTTTCAAACCCCTTTGTTTTGCGGTTATTTCTATTACTAGTGACTTTTTTTCTTTTTCTCCATTCATATATTCATGTATATGTATACATATACATATATATATATATATATATATATATATATATATATATATATATATATATATATATATATATGTATATATATTTACTTGTGATGATGTTATGTGTTTGTGACCTATTGTGTGCGTTCTCAGAATCACAGACAAGAGCTTCCCCGATCAGCACTACCTATGTAGCGCGGTAGTGGGTTCTACTCACATCCTCCATGTGGATACTTAAATTGGTATGTGGATGGTATTGGATTTATTATTTGGACTTTATTAAAATATGTGTTAAATGTGATGTGTGTTTTTTGGCAGGAGTGCATTTCTAACCAGGAATAAATTCTTAGTCACGCCAGTTTGAGGCTTGGTAAGGCCAGATGCGTTCTGAGAAGTATTCTACGTTGATCACTCGTCAGTCAATAGACTTCTCGAGATATTTGAAGTTAAGCATTAAACCAAGGATTAATAGCTCAAGGTGGGTGCTGGTCAGAGTTAATCGATTTCTGCTGATCGTGGTTTGGAACCCACGTTAAGATGTAGGTTCAATCCCTAAATAGATACTGAATACTGTGGGTATATTTAAATTAATGTCCAAACCTTTAAGAAATTGTGTCCAGTCTTGTGGAAAATTGTATAAATGAGATGAGTGAAGCAATATCATTCGGGAAAGAATATTTATTAGAACTATACGAAAGCAAAGAAGCACATTGAATATATACATATTTTTTTGTTTTAAAAATTAAATACAAACATTCGAAAAATCTATCTTGTATTGTGTTTTGCTTGACATTAATTTGGCAATAATTATTTAGTGCCACGATGTAGATCAAAATGTAATTATCATAGAATAACGATAACAAGTGTGATACCAGACTACCACATCCAATTATGCAGCATAAGCAATGAAACATGAATTCAAACTATTAAAATTTATTTTAGATGCACTCTAAATAAACTCCTGGATGTTCAAGAGACCAACTGTTCTAATCGCTGTTTCGAATTAACCAGCGGGGACGGCTACAAACGTTTGTTGCTATTTCAGTAACTTCAAACATAAACTATATTAGTGCACTTCATCTGCCTTATTAAATTTTGTAATAGCGCCAGTCAGAGAAAGATGGAAAATGGCCGTCCGGGTCGAAAGACGAACCCCCAAATTAAATTAGGCAGTGATTCTGACGTTGATTTATTTAGCACAAGAGACACAAGTCAGGCCTGCAACTGGATTGCGCCGTGCGCCATTTCCTTTTTTAGCGGAAGGCAAATGCACCGTTAAAAAAGCGACGTAAATAATTTTGAAAGTCCTGATGCGGATTTGAGCCTCGGTCGAATATATCACTGCCAAATGATGCCATTCTGACAGCTCGTTGGATGCGTCGGTGTCATTTTCAGGATTCAGGAAAAAAGGAGGCATTAGTAGGTGTTATGCATGTCCCGTATCGTCCTGATTTATTTCTTTCATCGTGGCATTAACGTTAATCGAGTAATTTAAGGGCGGTCCAGATTTACTGGCAGTTTTTAATCGAGTTGTTGAAATCAGTCAGACTGCAGCTATAAATTAAGTTTTCATTAGTGGAAAATAGAAATTTTGAAAACCATATTGAACTGTCGAGTTGACAGCGAATTAACATAAAATGAACCTACTCTCTATATGGAAATCAGTGTTTATTAAAAGTAAAGATAAAAGATGCGATTTTAATTGTTAAAAATAAAAACTTTGATATGTGCATATATGTATCGCTGTCACTCTTTTAATCTGACTACATGGAATAGGAGTCACAGCTGAAGGTTTTATTTTGTAGCGGAAAATCAGTCCACATTAACTCCCCGTTGCCTCTATAGTGTTGGCTTTGTATACAATATTTCTCCATTCTCTTCTATGCTTCATTTTTGAACTCCACTCTGGTATTTTAATTCGTCCTATGTCTGCAATAACCTCGTTACTCCATCGTGATCGCGGTCTTCCTCTTCACCTATTACCCACCGGTTTCCAGTTGGTAATGGCCTGTATGACGTTTTCTTGCTGGTTCCTGTGGAGTCCATACATCTAAGTGTCCGTGCCTTTATTTAATGTACTATGTCCTCGTAATGGTCGAATTTTTTGATTCATTAGGCTTCGGTATTATTTTCCTTCTTTCTTAGGTCCATATATTGTTCCGATTATTATCTTCTCGAAAACTCGCAGATTTTCTTCCTCTTTGCGGGTGGTAATCATCGTTTTTGATTACCAAACTGGAATACATACGCAGTACGCCATCAGGTTTGAAAAATACACCTAGCGAGTAAAGTTCCGAAAATTTCTTAGAGGATATTCTGTTGGAGTTAAGCTTAAGTTGGAGTTGAGGGTTATGGTTTAATACGGTAAATATAACTTTTTAGGAACATACAAAAGATATAAAAAAGTAATGTCATAAGGAAAGCTAAAACACTTTGTCGATGAACATATTAAAACGAAAACGTAAAACGAAATCATTGGGCTTTAAAGCCTTCTGAATCTTGTAGTTGTGCAGTTTGAGATCCAGCTTTAAAATTAGCCATAAACCCGTTTACGACATGCCGAAAGCAGCCGAGCGGCTGCGTGTTAACAAATCTAGATGTCGTGAGTGGAGCTCCCGACTTGGTCTACATATTCATTGCATATCAAGCTTCACGACTCTCGTACTGCTTTCTTGTTTAGAGTGGAATCAGTTTCTGCGAATCTTTTTGTCTATATCTTGGTAAAATTCACAATGGAATATTAGCTGACGATCCGCAATCCTTAGTCTTCATGGAACAGACATCGAAAAAAAGTAAATTAAAAATCAATTTCTTTGTTTTATACATTGTGGTTACGTGAACCGACCTAATGGAACCATATTCCTGACAAGCGATATCACGCTCACTTTTTGCGAGACAAGAGTTTATTAAGTGCAACAAAAAATGTTGACTCGTTCTGTCTATTGCATATAATATATATTACAGGGAAACTATAAACAAATCTCCTTTTGCCGTTGCTTGCCGTTACTGGACTTGTTTCCCGAAGTAGGACTTTCATAATTGGTAAAGTTCCAATGAAGGTTTCCTCGTGAATAGTGAATGTGTTGTAGAATGTTCTGCAAGGTTGACCTTATTTTCAATAATTACCCATTCATTGAGTAATCAGAGACATTTTTTTATGAAATTTTGCAAAATTAATGAAACTGAATACTGAGCGAGAAAGTTTTAACAACATAATAGGTGGTGAACGATATAACTTAATATTTTTGTTGCGAAAGTTTCTTCAAATGTTCTCGGTTTAAAACAGAGGGTCCAAGTATGACCAAATAACGATGCTATTTGTCAACTATGATTCATTAGATGGCGTTCTGCGATGTTTTAAATACGCTTTTTTTGTATGAAAATCGAGTAAAACAAACAAGTTTTGACATTTTGCTCGAAAATTAAATTAACTGAAGTTCGAGCTTCTATAAAATGCTTCGTTTAGGGGTTTTAACACCGGCAGGTATACAAAGTTAGTTAGTGAGTTATTTTGGTTGGCAAAAAAATGAACTTTAAAAATGCTCGTACGTCCATAGAAGATCATGAACATTTGGGGCACCCAAAACTCACTACGATTAAAAAAAATTGTCACAAAAATCATTGTCGCATTAAACGATTGCCAACTGAAGCTATGTGTCCTATGATATCTATTACAGTTGATCTATTTACACGATATTTTAGGTACGAAAAAGGTTTCCGATCGATGTGTGTCGCGTTTGTAATAGTTGACCAAATTTGATTTCGTATGTAAACACTTCTCAAAAGTATTTACACTGACTTAAACGCTAGCTTTTTCGACAATTTATAATAATAGATAAACCATTACATGCCAAAGATCAAGCAGCAGTTCAAACAGTGGACAAGAGCAAGTGAAAGTGAGCCAAATAATGTAAAAATGGCTCTTTCTCAAGTAAGACAAAAGAGGTGAAGACTAAGAAGAAGTAAATGGAAACAGTTGTAATTTCATACTTTCATTGAATTTAGTAATTTCCAAGGGTATTAATTTTTGCCTAAAGGGTTGCCGACTCCGATCTCTCTTATTAGTGAGGGCAGACTGTCTTCGATCAGGAAAAAATGTCTTGCATAAAAGAAAAAATTAACAAGGTACAAAGATGTAGTGGCGCACTGAATAAACCCTTTAGATTATGTGTTTCTATAGATTCTGGCAAACTTTATAATCATATATAAAATTGGTACGTCTAGTTAATAACGCGGTTTTTTAACGCAAGCTACTAAGCACGCCGAAATTGCTTGCATTTAAAATATAAAAGAATCAGTTGGACTCTTCAGTCGAAGTGGACAACACTTGAAAATGCCAAATGCGATTTTGGGATGGGAAAGAGCAAAAGGGGAAGGCTTTGAAAGGACTGGAATAAGGATATCATAGGAACAATTCAAAGAAGGGGCAAAATATGAAAAGAAGCAGTAAACCTAGCCACGGACAGTAAATTATGGAGAAACTTCGTTAACACATGAATTGAAATTTCACCTCGACACCTTCGGGTATTAAGAGGAAGAAGAATTAAAGAAAAATATTATATATATATATATATATATATATATATATATATATATATATATATATATATATATATATATATATATATATATATATATATATATATATATTTGTTTCATCTAATATTTTCATGGATGGTAGATAATATTTCTAAATCATTCCGGGTGTCGATCCGTTGATGCTGTGAAGAGTCACGACGTTTCGCCAAAATCGCATTTGGCATTTTCAAGTGTTGTCCGCTTCGAGTCAGTTGGAATATATATATATATATATATATATATATATATAATATATATATATATATATACATACACACATATATATCATCATCATCATCATCATCATCATCAGCCTGTATCGATCCACTGCAGGATGAAGGCCTCTTCAGCATGCTTCCAACCTTCACGGTCCTGGGCTTTCCTCTGCCACTCGGGTCCAATATACTTAACGATGTCATCAATCCATCGTGCATTCGGTCTACTTCGCGGACGTTTGCGATCAAGCGGTATCCACTCCAGGATTGCCTTGGTCCATCTGTCGTCCCATCGCCTCGCTATATGGCCTGCCCATCTCCATTTCAACTGTTTTACTCTTCCAATGATGTGACAGACTTTTGTTTGTTCCCTGATCCATGCGCAGGTCTTTCTGTCTCATCTTGCAATGCCAAGCATACATCTTTCCATTCCCCTCTGTGCCCCCTCCCCCCCCCCCCCCCGAAACCCGAAGTTTTTGAATTGATTGCGATGTGAGTGCCCAGGTTTCACTTCCGTATGCCATAACGGGTAGAACGCACTGATCGAATACTTTTCTTTTCAGGCAAAATGGGAGTCTGCTCTTAAACACTATGTTGGGCCTACGCGAAATGCCTGCTAGCCACATTTAACACGCCGTTCCACCTCCCGGGCGGTATTCCCCTCCATGGAAATCCTCTGCCCAAGATATATAAAGCTGTCCACAATCTCTAAATCCCCTCCTAAAACTGAAATTCTTCTATCCTGAGCGAAGTTATTGAACATAACCTGACTCTTTTTCAGGTTTATTTTCAAGCCAAATGGTTAGCCAGCCCTTTGCAGTTCTTGTATGCGTCTTTGCAGCTCCTCTGGGTCTTGTGAAATGAGAATAATATCATCTGCAAATCTAAGATGGCTTAAGTTTGCACCATTGATCTTTACACTATCCTGTTACCAATCTAGTTTACGGAATACTTCTTCAAGGCCAGCTGAGAAAAGAATAGGCGATATTGCGTCACCCTGCCGTACACCTCGTTCTATATTAATTCCCACTTCAAGATCATGAAGGTGAATTGTGGCTGTAGCTCCATCATATATCTATTCTAATAGGTTTACATAGGCTCTCTCTACACCTTGGCTAAGCAGTGCATCCATTATCGCATGCTTTGAGATGGAATCAAATGCTTTTTCGTAGTCGATAAAAGCCAAGCACAGTGGCATGGTGTATTCGTTGTGCCTTTCTATGACCTGCTGTACAACCTGGATGTGATCCATTGTACTGAATCCACTTCTGAATCCTGCTTGTTCTCTTGGTTGTGCGTCATTCAGTTTTTTTAATATTCTTTTAGAAATTATCTTAGTGAAAACTTTGTACATCACTGATAGGAGGCTTATTGGACGGTAGTTCTTTAAATCTTCCTGTGCTCCTTTTTTATGTAAAAGGATCACTTCTGCATTTTTCCATAATTTAGGTACTTTTTGTTCTTTGAGGCATTTTGAGTATAATTTTGCCAGTATTTTATGTAACGTCCGACCACCAGCTTTTAGCATTTCGACAGTTACACTATCCTTTCCTGGAGCCTTGCCGTTCTATATCAATTCTATAGCATTTGTTACTTCCTCCACTAGGATATCTGGCATTATATATTGTTCTTCCGTGGGTATTGCTGTCCCTGACTGGCTCTGATCTTCATATAACTGGGAATAAAACCTTCTGACAATCTCTAACATTTGGGTACGCGTCCTGCACACTATGCCATCCTCACGCTTTAAAGCATATATTTGCGTTCTTTTGTTTCTCAGCTTCTGTTTAGCTTTGTTAATTCCTTTGTTTTCTTCCAGAGTTTTTTACACTAGCTACATATTGAATAGGCGCGTGTCCCCTCTGTTACTTTTTCTTATAGTTTTGCAGAGCTCAGTGTACTCGACCCTGCCAAAAGGACTACCTGCATTTCTCATTGCTCGCCGTTTCTTCATTAAATCAATGGTCTCACTGGAGATTTTTGTTTGTTTGAGATATTTTTCCTCTGGTGCTATTGAAGCAGCCGTTTGAAGTACATTGTTGACGATTTCTTCATATTGAACTGATATTTCCACCTCCTCTGGATCTTGTAACGCAGCAAACCGGTTTGACAAAGCAATCTCAAAATCGCTTCCTCTCTCCAGCATTTTTCCAGAATCCACCTTGCCCTTCTTTGATCTTACCATTCTTTCGCGCTCTTTTCGACAGTCAATCCGAACCCTTGCTCGTACCATTCGGTGGTCACTTCCAACATTAAAATTGTTAAGGACAGTACAATTGGTAAATATTGTTTTATCGTTGGTCATAATGTAGTCAATTTTGCTTGTAAGCCCAGATGGACTTTTCCATGTCCATTTTCTGCTGATATTTTTCCTATAGAATGAATTCATAATATATAGTTCCTGTCCTTCAGCAAAATCAACTAACCTGTCACCTTTATTGTCTCACTCAGCAGTTCCATATGGGCCAGTTGCATTTTCGTCTGTTCTTGTTGTTCCAATTCTGGCATTAAAATCACCCATCAGAATTTTGTACCTACATTTCTCCTTGTATAAAAGCTGGGCCACATCATCATAAAATTCCTCAATTTCCTCATCTTTATGGCTTATAGTTGGTGCATAAGCTTGGACGATTTGAAGCCTAAACTGTTTATTCAGCTGAATGACGCATTGGGCTAATCGGTCGGATGTACTTTCCAATTTTACCACACTGTCCTTCAGCTTTCGATTGATGAGGAATCCTATTCCGCCACATCGGCCATTACCTCGAGTGTAGAGTACGTGTCCAGTTGGTTCCAGTTTGATTAACTCTTCACCCTTCCTTCGTGTTTCACAGAGCCCAATAATATCCCAATGTATGTTGTCAAGTTCGATTAACAGTTCTTGCAATCGGGCCTCTGTTTTCATAGTCCGTATATTTAACGTTGCAATGTCAAAAGTCCAATGGCAGCCTGATCTAACCCGGTGATTCTTAGCACCCTCTGCCTTGGGGCAGGTCTTCCCGCTGCCGTAGGTAGTTGCCCCTAGGCCTCTGGGGAATGAGGGCCGTGTTTGAGGTTGTACTGTCATATTTCAACATATATATATATATATATATATATATATATATATATATATATATATATATATATATATATATATATATATATATATATATATATATATATATATATATATATATATATATATATATATATATATATATATATATATATATATATATATATATATATATATATATATATATATATATATATATATATATATATATATATATATATATATATATTTATATATTTATAAGGGGTGTCTCAAAAAGTTTGTCGTTCTTGTTTTAACTGTTAAGCGCCAAACACAGGTAGTGTCAAACTTGTCAAACGCTTGACGGGCTTTTTAAGTTTAGTAGCGATGGATCGTTTCACAGGACCACAACACGTATTTTGAGTGCATGCGTTTTATAAAAAACAATGATTCCAACACTATTGTTTGACGTCTGTGCTGGACACATTTTAATTAGCGACCATGCATTCCCAAGCATTGGATGCGCAAGTTTATAGAGACTGGAAACACAATGTCGGATAAATCAACCGGACATGAATGGAACGAATGGAACACGAATGCGACCGCGTTCGCCAGTCTGTTAGAGATGATCCACGACAGTCTCTACGACTCCGCGCAACTTCCCTAAATTTGTACAGATCCACGATTCACCGCATTATTTGTAAAGATATACATTTCCACCCCTACAAAACAGTTATAGTGCAAGAAATGAAACCCGATGATCCACGTGATTCCAATAACGATTCTCCAGCGAGTGATTGAAAATTTCAGTTCCATGCTAAATCAGTGCGAAGAAGCGGCTAGTGCGCGTTTACGGATGGTTGTTTTTGTAAATATAAAATAAAAAACTACTCTGTAATTTAACAGCAATTAAACAAATTTAAATTAATTGTGATCCGATTTTATATTGTAAGTATCAAAAACAAAATATACTCGCACACACACACACACACACACATATATATATATATATATATATATATATATATATATATATATAGTGTGTCGCATTTAAGATGAAGACACCCCCACATTTTCGGTATTTGAAAGAATACAAATTTAAATTTTTGCACAGTCCGGCAGGTTAATGGTTAACGTTTTTTAAGATACTCAACTGAAATCTGAACTTTAAACTAAGCCTACTACGAATTCACAAACAGGGTCAATTCTCGAAATTTTGCTTCGCGTTAGCTATATCGAAAAAAGTTATTAGAAAAAGTTGTTCAGGATGTTATTTTAACCCTACATACCAATTTCATGATAAAATTCGCATTTTTAATTTTGTCATTATTTTGGTCTATACACAAAATTATTAAAACAGGATCGTAAAAGAATCGAAAAATGTATTCGAATAGTCGGAGGACTAGTTGTGAGAGATCACATTTGATAGTTAATTATTTTTATTATGAAAATTATTGTTATATACTATATACTTTTTCCTAAATTTGATCAATTACCAGAAATTGTTTTCCAATAATAATAAAATAATTATTCCTTTGTAAGTGCTATTTATTTTACTGAAATATTTGGATATATGACACTATTGACAATGTGTCAAGTTTGGCACACCATGGCACACTAATTACCAAATTAAACATATAAACTTGTAATAATTTTGTGTATAGACCAAAATAATGAAAAAATTAAAAATAAAAAAAAAATTATCACGAAACTCGGTATGTGGGGTTAAAATAATATTCCGAACAAGTTTTTCTAATAACCATTTTCGATGTCTTTAACGCGAAGCAAAATATTCAGGATTGACCTTGTTTGTGAACTCGTAGTAGTGAGTTTAAAGTTCAGGTTTCAGTTGAGTATCTTAAAAAATAAACCCATCCACCTGTATGACTGTGCAAAAATTCAAATCTAAATTCCTTCAAATCGCGGAGATATGGGGGTGTCTTCATCTTAAATGCGACACATTGTATATATATATATATATATACATATAGGGACTATCAATTTTCTTGGGGTAGCGGTCTGGATTTTTTAATGAAACTCTTTTTTCACAAACGCCGAGTTTTCGGAAATTTATTGTTTCCTTTTTTAAGGATGCCTTATGGGTAATGAGTTTTAATAAATTGTTGGTATTAATTATAGGATTTTTTTTTAATGGTTACATTAATTAATTGATTTTAACTTACGTGCAAAGCAAGTTCTATTTGGCTCAAGTTATTAAAAAAACATCAGATCAATCTTCTGTTTGTCCGATTTTATTACATTAAAATGTTAATTCAAGGTGTGGTGTGAAAATCATGATTTATTATTAAACTTTAAAAACACTGTTGAAAGAACGAACATACGGCGTAAAATGGGATTTTATCGATATACGCGAAGCAGACTGCATTCCAACATAGGTTTTTAAGTTATAGTTATCTACGTATCGTCATCTGGCCATCAAAATGGCCAGTTGACATGACCTGGCCCCGATCGTCTCTCCCAACTGCTTTCCTTGTGTTCGTCTGGAGCTCGGCTGATGACGACTGAAATGCTAGAAACCGGTCCCGAGAGATACGTGACGACGCATGATGACGGTTGGGCGAAAGCGATCGTGACACCATGTGGAGAAATAGTGAAAGGTTTATGTAATATTTTCGTCCCCGGTCCCGTTACGCTACCTTGTGGGCATACGTGGTAATATACCCGAGGTTTCAGGCAGAATGTTATGAGACGCCCTGACTGCTATGAGCCGTATGATGGCGTGAGTTGTGTGCTATTACGACCCGTCATCAAAATGGCCATTTGACATGCCATGGCCTGACCCCGGTCGTCTCTCCCAACTACTTTCCTTGCATTCGTCTGGAGCTCGACTGATGACGGCTGAAAGGCTAGAAACCGGTCCCGAGGCGTATGGTGACGGTTGGGCGAAGACGATCGGTGGTACCACGTGAAGAAAGGGTGAAAGATTTCTATATATATATATATATATATATATATATATATATAGAATATATATATAGAATATATATATATATATATATATATATATATATTCTATATATATATATATATATATATATATATATATATATATATATATATATATATATATATATATATATATATATATATATATATGGTGCATTTCCCGTTTTTTCATATAGTTTAAATTTTCAACATGAATATACATTATATCATTCTAATATGTTATTCAAGCATTTACAAACAGGCTGTCTAGTTCTTTTATCAAGAGTAAATGCTATAAGTCTATGGCAAAACAAATATGACGTAAACAGTCCAAAACCTTATTTAATTATACGCGGATAACCAGAGTGTCAAACGACCCTTATAATTAAATTCCTTTGAAAACATAAATTACCAAAAAGTAAATTAACTTTATTTCACCTTATCACCGAGATGCGTTAATTACGTACCATATAGAATATCCTAATCGGGACAAGGCAATTTGAACTAAAACAGATACAGCTCTAAGAACAATAGAATAATTAAGTTTTTAATTAGATAAACTTCTGGCTGGCGAAATCTATCTCTTTAATTCTAGTTAAAACTTTCCGTCGAAGTAGAATGGCAAACTTTAGTTTTCTTTTTGTTACCGTTATGACAATTTCCTTGAAGTTATTTTAATAATTTTACAGTAAGTAATGTCCGCACCTGATTTATGTTATATTCTTCTCTTTATTATTCTTTGGAAGATGATTAGTATCGAAAGTATTGAAAATCATAAACTCGTGAATATATTTGTTTTACAAAACATAGAAAAGAAAAATTAATACAGATAATGCTAGAACATGATGTATGATTAAAAAGAAAGAACAAATTTCACCTATAATCTAGAATTAAATTGATAATAACAAATAATATGAAAAATATTTACCTAACTTTTGATTTTAACTTTTCTTTCTAAGTCATTTTTGATTTAAATCTTTAGTAGAACTACGAACATGGAATTTTTGATAGTACTTAAATATCAATTAAAACTTCTAAATAATTCTTGGTATTGGTGGAAACAATATCATTGGACGAATGTTTGTAATCCAGCATAGTAAGCACCATGAATTTCCTGGAACAAGGAAAGCTTTTCAGGCCCAAAGCAGATTTACATCAACTAGGAATTCTAATCTAGCAACATGTTATATAATATCGTAAGAACATTGTCTAGAACATCGGTCACCTTTATTTACCTGCTTAAGGACTGCTTTTTAATTATTCCCAGTATAACAAGATGCAGTGATGTAACAAGATACAAATGGTGAATCACTAAATCTAATTTAAAGATTTTTCATATACAGCTGCTAAATACGTTGATACGCATACATGATTAATAGGCATATATTTAATGCTTCTCCTTCTACATCCTTTTTATAGCTCCAACTTGCTCCCATGGCATCTTTTATTTTTCCATTTTCACGTTGCATTTCAATCATTTTTTAATTTATTTTTCCATTGAAACATATTTGCATTATATATAAATTTACCATTTTGGAGTAGTGCATATGATTTCAAAATGATGTTTTCACTTATTTTGACATATTAAAATAAAACAAGCTGGAAGTACAATATTCTAATTGCTTTTTTCTAGATTGCTTAACCTTCGAAAGGCGAGAAACAAACATCAAACAATATTCGTCCCCTATTTCATTGAATTTTGGGGACGTCACTTCACGGCGCTTTCCAGCAATAAAGCGTTTAATTTATTAAAATTGACACTCGCAAAACGCTAAATATTTACATAATAAGAGCTTTTTATATGCAGCTAATTTCGCGAGATGGATACGCGCCTCCCCACGCAGCGCCGAGGAAAAGAAATTTATTACACAGCCGGAGGGGCAACGAAGCGAAATTCTCCTAATAACATTCTTAAATTCATTAGGTGCCAGCAGATGTACAGGAGAATATGCCTGTATGACGGCGAAATGCCTTTCCTTTCGGAAAATAAGTCGTTTCGGCATTCCCCGCGCCGCGCCGAGCAAAATATCTTCGCCAACGAACGAAATATTCTTTTTACTTTTAACAAGGGAGAATTCTCCTCGAAATATGATATACTTTCTTGAAGAACATTTCCATGTAACTCCCGAGACAAATATGCCTGACAGCAATTTCAAGAATTAGTCTCCGTTTCTAATTTATTTTAAACAGACAATACTTTCGCGAATACTAGCTCCAAAATGTGCTTAAATGAAGAACCAAATAGAAAAGCAGTTTATTTAATTTTAAATTGAATCTGAACTATGTCAATCAGGTTTATATTTTCCTATTCGTAATAGTTTCTTGTTTTCAAATATGAAAATTTAATATAATGCAAAGAAAACAAATTGATTCATTCTTCTATTTTTTAACCTTCGGTGTGATAAACTAAACTCGACGAGATTTACCACTAAACTATTTACTTACTACTACCACTTACCACTTACCGAATCTGGACTTCAACTTCTGGACGGATATGTGGCTAACCATGTTAGCATCATCAGGAGATTATTTAATCTTGAATCGGACTGAATAATTTCCTGATGATAGTAATATGGTTAGCGAAACCCGCATTGAGAAGTTAAATAAAGTGATTTGGTGCTAAATATTTTCGAGTTGAAATAAATTGAATTGGAGTAGAAATAATTACCAGATCAGGTAATAATTTAACTATAAGTAGCATAACCTATATTCTAGTTAAATATATTGATGTTTGTTATGCTTGTTGTTGAATTTTGAAAAACAACTAGTGGAATCTTTTAAGAATAGAAAAGGAAAACTTCTTCGGATGAACAGGATATGGGTATTGAAATATTTTCTATTTTAGTTCACTCTTTTCATCTTTATGGCGCAAGGAAAATGGTTTTTGAATGGTTTACATCTTATGGCATGCTGAAGTTACATTACCTTAAGCGTTATACGAGGGTTCGTATTTGTGTATCTGGAATTGACAACAATGGTTTTGCTAGGCGCCATCTGACATAAACATCGTAAAGTTTGACATTGTTGACTATATACGTACTTCGTTTTGTCATACGGACGCTATTTGTGTTGTTTAGTGACTTGGAAATTTTATCTCAGTCAAAAAATGGAATTAACTTGTAAAAATTTTCATGTAATGATTTACTACGACGTGGAATAGCTCCAGTGGCGGCTTGTAAAGGATGGCATTTGGGCGTCGCCCGTCCAGCATTTATCACAGTAAACAATGTTTCAGAGCAAAAGTTTCTTTCCTTTAACTCATTTTCCTGGTTCACCTCCTGCATAGGGTTTCAATAGCACGCAAAAGCAAAAGTTAAAAGGAGGACGGGCAAAGCAAGCAAATAATAGGTAGACAGTCATGGGGACTGTCGAAAGAAGTGAAAACTTGAAACTTTGGAATAAGTGTGTTTTTTTTTGAATTTTTAAATTAGTTATTCTTTAAATGTATAATTTAAAAATGTATAATTTTTTTTTCACGTAGGATCGAGGATCTAAACAAATATAGAAAATGGACATTTAAAACAACTAATTATATTACAATACTTTTTTGTAAAGTTCTAATGGTGAATTTGAATGATAATAAAATATGTGTTTTGTAATTTTTTTGCAAAATGATTATTTATAAACTTATATTATAAATAATCATTTTGCAAAAAAATGACAAAACATGTATTTTATTTCTGACAATTTAAAACAATAAACAATAATTTTGAGAAATTAAATTTATTATAAAATTTTTAATTTTAAAATTCGCAACTAAAATAATATCAACTAGAAATCTGTTTTACAACTCTAGTAAGATAACTTCTAAGCCACTATGAAATATTCATTGCACGATGTATTGCAGAGAATACATATTAAAAAAATAAATAATATCAAAATCTTCAACACAAATATTGATACCAATATTGGAAATATTCGAAAATAAATGCTTTGTTTTTGTTATTCGTTATTCTACATAAAAATATTAGCATATTAAGTACTCACTCTTGTACTGCACATTGACTCTACAATTAAACAATTAAAATAATGATTATCTAACACACAATTTACTTTAAAACACATTTAAAACACAATTGGCGTCGCCAATCTGGCGCAGCACGTCACTACCATGTCGGTGACGCGAACCCATAAGTTTTTCCCCCACCGAAAATCGCTCAACACCGCTAACGAAGTTTTTACTTAAAAAATTACAGCAGTACTATTTTCTTCTACGCCCTCTTATTTTAAAACCCACGAGCCTCCACTGATTATCTCAATAAAAGTGCATCGATCAACTCAGTTCGACTTTTGGCGATGAATCACTATCTAAAACCACTTTATATCACTGGATTAGGAAATTCAATCATAACCGTCGTTTGCTCACAGACAAATTTAAAGTAGGTCGTCCAAAATCAGTTGCTGTGCCAGACAATATCGATACTGAGTGCGAAATGATAAAGCAAGATCATCATGTGATTGGACATTAGTATGACAAGCTTATACAAGATTTTACATGAACATTTGGCCGTAACAATCGTGCGTCAAAAGCCGTGCAGTAAAGCCCGAATGTAAACAGAAGCTGACTGAATAGGTCATTCAAAGTGAGCCAAATCCAACAAAATTGTTCACTAGAGAATCGCAACGGTCAGTTCTGAATAGTACACAACCATTTTTTTGCCAGCAGTCTTTGAAGAAATTAGTAAAAACCAATAGCGAAGCATCGAATTGAAGAGTCATACGCCGTATAGTCCTGATTTGGCACCCAATGATTTTTTTTTATTCCCGCCCGTGAAGAATATACTACTTAGTCAAGGATTTTCGAGGCCAGAAGAAGCACTTAACACGATCAAAATGCATGTTTTAGGGATACTTCAATCGGAATCGAAAAAATGCTATGAAAATTGGTTCAAAGATACGCAAAAGTATAACGATCATCGCGGAGAATATTTTGAAAAACAATAAAACCATTTTAAATAATAAATATTTGTTTTTATTTATTATTTCGGATAAATAAATATTCGGATAAATAAATATGGTGTAGTTAAAAAGTATATAATAGGATGTAATTAAAAGAAATTCTTTCTCCAGTCAGTAAAGACACTTTTAACTTCTGCAATTATACACTTCTAAAGCTGGACCCACACCAATAAAAATTTGCGTTGTGCAATGTAGACGCTTTGACACATAAGATCACACATAAATATTTTTGCCGTACCGCACGCACACGAACCACCTGTTGTCGGTTTTTTCGCGAAAGTCAAAGGAATTTGCGACGCACAAGATTTGTGTATGGACGTGTTGTTGAAGTGAAACTAATATTTTAAGTTTCAAAAAGCTACCTACGTGACGTGGCTATATTGAAATCTATTATTTATTGAGTAACTGATTGTAATCAAAGCATGTCTCAGCATATTATTATGTGGAAGTGTGCTGTTGTGGATGAAGCATTTGCATCAAAACAGAAATGTATAAACTACAGAAAATAAGTATAAACACTAAAATATATAAAGAACTTTATTTTTTACGCTTGTTGGAATATTGTAACCAAGCATAAGCTACAAACATACCATTGCACACACAGATGGAGCGGGGTGTATAATGCGCATAACACAAATATTTATTGACTGTATGTGATAATTTTGCGTCAAAAATATTTGTGCCGCATAGTAAATTCTATACAGATGCAAATTTGTATTGATGTGGACCCATCTTAATAATTACACTTAACAATATATTAAAGTTCTATATTTTTCAATAATTGAAGACCTGCCTATTCCTGAATAAATTTTCATCGCAACCAACATCTACTTTTATATGACCAATTTAAATTGATGGATGTATGAATTTAAATGAATGGATGATAATCATTCAAATGATAATAATATATTGGGTTGCCCGTTTGTACGGATTTTTATAAGAGAAAGAGAAACGCAAATAGTTTAGGTAAATATTTATTTAATCTATTTTGTAAATACAAAATGTCCGGTGAGTAAAGTGCATGTGACAAAACATCGCAATTAAAGCTCAACAATGTTTGCCGGGTTCTGATTGAAACGTATGACCATGCATTTGCCGTCTTCCACCGATTTAATTGTGAATAGTAGAGGTCAGTGTTTATGCATTAGCCTTTATCCGATACGCAAGGATGAAGACCGTCTTTCGCCGTACTTAAAACCGCTGATCCTGATGATTTTATTTCATTACACATTGTTGTACACAATTAACTTTTTATTACCAATTGCCATTTGCTTCAGAAATGAAGCCTCAGAACTTTTTTTCCATCGAAAGATCGCATGAAGAGATTCAGTCCAGCAGATTTCGCTCACTAAGTTCGTGAAAGATCAACACGTCATATCGGCAGACGTACCCATTTTTTTAGGTCGAAAAATGGTCGATTTGCCAATATTTAACTTATCTGCTGTGGCACGAGCGGTGGAACATGGACCTTTGGCTATTACGGCTTTTATTTCCTCGACGTCAGTTCTTGAAGGACGGCTAGAGCGATGCCCGTCCTCCAGGTTAAAATTCCCGTCCCTCACAGAGCAAATAACGTTTGCACTGCGATCTCTCCAACAGAATTATTTCCTTAAAGGTCACAAATTTTTGCTTTTCGTTTGGACAGCGTTCTTGCCTTTTTTGAAATAACAAAACATAATGTGGTGTAAATACAAGATATTACATAAAAATTATATTAAATATAAGTTATATTAAAAATGTCGGTGATTTTCAATTTAATACAACTTGACTAACTAAAGGCAAATTAAAGCGAATTTGAACATAGATATTGTAAATACCCTAGGAATTAATAATAAGTACATAAACATTACAAATCCAACAAAGATTTCTCTTTATAAGCTCTAACAGAGCAATTAATGGAAAATCCGTATTAACTTTATGAACAATCCGATATTTTAAATTATGAATTGTTTTGTTAAATACACTACTATTATCGATTAAACTCAGACATTTTGTAGATAATATTAAAAAAAATAAATTGATGGCAAGAGTAGATGGAAGAATCAGGATAAAAAATTCAACAAGTCAACAATAAAATGAAGGAAACATATTATTCCACCAAACCAAACCATTCACTGTTCGTAATAGAGAGACACTTTCAATTTTTCTATTAAAATATTTGGTGTGAAACAGTATAATCAAATTAAAGATTTACCACTAAATACCAAATCATCGGTTTTTAGTTTCCTTGACGCGCGTTCTAGTACCAATTTGGCATCAAAAAATGTTAATAATATCAGTAAAACTCTTCGAATTTAAAGATTGAAGTAATTACAATTTATCCTTTGGATTACCCAGGATTTCTCTTAATTTATTATATGGTTTGTAGACAGCCTTAATGTCCACTTTTTCCAAATATTGTCTAGCCCTCGTGTTAATTGGGCATCAAACGGTATAACCATGAATTTATTTTTATTCTGATCCTTTTGAAAAGTCGAAGATTCTCTCAATAATTTTCTAAACTTATGTTTTCTAATTAATTTATCTACGATGTTCTAATTATAGTCGTTTACTTCAGCTACCTCTATAATTAATTTTAGTTCTATGTTATAATTATTTTTGTCTAAAAGGAACATTGATTAATCTATTTACCGTTTATGGTTTTTTCGAGTTCATGCCTGAATACTATGTTTGGAATTTATTATTTAACTTCTTAATAAAATCATCTCAGTTTTCATTTTTTAAATCGAAAATTGCAGAAACGTCATCCACATATCTTAACCATACCTTCGGAAAGTAACTGAATTCTTATTTCGTCTCGGATTCAAATTTACTCATGAATAAGTTAGCTAAGAACGGTGACAGAGGATTGCCCATTGCCGTTCCTTCTTGTTCGTAAAACCTGTTATTAAGCTTAATACAATTTTTCTTCATACATAATCTCTTGAAGGAGATGTACTCAGAAACAATCTTGTTATTAAAACCGTTTAACTTGAGTAACTCCCTCAGGTACTTTAAGGTATGTGGAATCGGGACACTCGGAAACAACGGAAACAACGATGATACGTCAAAGGAAACCAAGACCTCACATTCCTGTAGATGTGTGTTTTTGACTGTTTCTATGAATTTTGTTGAATTTTTCACAGAACAGAATCAGTTGAATTTATCACAGTAGTTGGTTTGGTAGATTTTCAAATTCGTTTGTTAACGATTTGCCAAGTTGTTTGTCGGAGAATAAATGGCTGGTACAATAGTTCTTATTAATTTTCCACTTTTGGATTCGAAATATGCAGTTTGTTTTTCAGAGAAGGAGAAATAAGGTAAGGTAAGGAAATAAGGTTGCAAAGAGCCTTATTTCTCGTTATATTCTTTTCTCGTATTTCTCGTTATATTCTTCCATATGGACCGTCTTGAATTAATTTTTCAACGCATTCAAGGTAATCAGATTTGTCCCTTACTATAACCTTATTTTCCTTATCAGCTATTCAATAAAAACAATCCTTCTCTCGCAGACGCTTGACAATCTTAGAAATATTTGGCATATTTTGATTTTTATTTGAAATATCTTTTTGTAATTTTGCCTTTACATGACTCTCTGATGAAAGCTTTTGAAGACGCCAGTAAGTGTTTAATACCAGTTTCAATACCGGCAACCATATACTCCAAAGCGCTACGGGGTGCCAGCAAAGCAAAATTGAGGATTTTATTTAAGAGATCTAGTTCTGAATTGTTGAACGTCTGTGTTGAAAGATTTTTTACTGTTGATGCTCTTTTCTTGAATATGTTTTTTCGACCGCTCAATTTTGAGTTTTATGATTTTTTTATTTAAGGGTGACATTTTTTTAATGAATTCTATTCACTGCTGTGAACATATTTCTTTGAAAAGTGCACCAACATTCATGTTCTATGATTACGTTATTTAAAAAGTTAATTTCTTGTAAAGATTGTATGCCTGAATTTCAAGCATACTCCTTTTACTGTACAAATGTGATTTGTAAGTCAAGCTATTTTTCTTTGTAAAATTAGTTATTTCATCACATATTTTGGAAGATTTTGAAATATTAACTTTAATAAAATTGGGAAATATTTTATTAGCCAGACCAAACCATGCCAGACACCATAGCGGTGTTTGGCATGGTATGGTGTGAAACACTGAACTCGAAGAGATTTACTACCAAACACCAAATCACTTTTTGAAATGTGAAACTCTCGGCGCATGTTTCGTTAACGTGTCTCGAGAAGTTTAAAAAAGTGATTTGATATTTGGTGGTAAATCTCTTCGAATTTAGTGTTTCACGCCGAAGATTCCAATAGAAGAATTGATCATTAAACTTAATATCGGAAATCATCTTTTAATTTGATGATAAGACCTATGATTTCTCCAAGTTCTTTCTAATGTAGTTGTAGAACAGGTATAATTTTCAGATAATAATGTTTTTTATGTTAATATTTTCAGAGCTTTTTCTGTAATTTACTGCACCACAAATCTGTTAATAATATTTGTGTCGCATATCCTCATTCACAACCATGAATCAAAACACAGTCAAAGCTCCTTATGCATGCTACCGTTATTCGCGTTTTCAGTACTCGCGAATTAAAAAATTGTGACCATTTCTTGTATTATTTAATGTATTTATATATGTATAAGTATTTATTTACCAGTTACTTTTCAAAACAAACAAGTATGAAAGTATTTATAAACAAACAAATCGTATTGCTGCTTTCTTATAAAAAGCAATCTTTGCATGACCGGTGTCGAATTTTATATTTTATTGCTTCAATGTGTCATTCGTCGAAATAATTTGGAGTGAATAGCATATATCTCTTCCGCTTTTAAGAGCGGCAAAACAAGAAAGAAATACTAAATTATTTAAACCATTGCCCTAGGGCTGATAATAATTATTAATATTGTTAAAAAATCTCTCATTTTTTTAAATTTTCTAACCTTGGAACATATCCCCTATAATCTCGTACAAATTACCATTCGTATTCACGGTTTCTATATTTGCGGAATTTTTACGTAAAGTATCCGCCGCAAATAAGGAGCTTTGACTGTAAACCATAAGGATTTAGTAGCATGCTATTATAATCATGCTATCAAAGTGTATATTTAAAACCGGTTCTTTTCTTCAAAAAGAAGGCTGCTGGTAAAAAAAATAAGTGTGCATACACCTGCAAACATAGGGGGAGCTTTGACTCTCTCTACATTTGCATAGATACTCTGTTCGATGTAATAGGGGGCATTTTGCTTGTCATGCAGTTTCATTGAACTTTTCTCACATTGACCATTTCACCCATGCAAAACCAGGTAGGGTCTGACGAAAATCTATGGCAACTGTACGAGAAAGCCTTATACCGTCAAAAGGTTATAGTTTGGTGTGCTATATATTTTTTTTGCATTATTGGTCCTTACTTTTTAAGGATCGAAATACCAGCACACAAACATCAATTAAAATACAAGCATTGTTACAAAAACCAACTATGTTCACATTATCAAGACTTTTTGTCACATTGTATAACATGTAATCTCCAGATAAGGGGACATTCTTTGGATAGGAAGGTCGGTAGATTTAAAAAAATTATTTTTATTTGTGGGGTTATTTGAAGAATAATGTCTATGCTGAGCCATCACATAAGATTACCGAACTGAAACTCAGAATTCAACTAGTAATATATTCAACTAGTTATAAGTAATAACTCGAATTCTAGACGAAACAATTTACTGATATTAGTATTTTAGTAAGACATTTAAATAAATTACAATTTACATAAATCGACAATTATAATTTTTATTTATTAATTGTAATATATAGGGTAGACTAATCGCTTTTAGGTGTTCGTCTTTGTTAGGCTATTTTTAGTAAATATATATGTAACCTCTTATCAGCGATATTGCATACACAGATTCCATCAGTTCGAAGCTATTCCAATATTACCAATTGTTTCTGGAATGCCGCCCATCCTGTCCGCTACCATCCCATTCCAATAACAGAAGACGCAACATCAGCTTTTCTCAGATAAATAACGAACGGCAACTAAATTTCAGGCATTGTGCGCTGAACGTTATGCCAATCGCATTTGGCGTCGGTCGGGCACAAAATATTGCGGTGTTTAGGATTTTCTTTGCGATGTTGATTCAGGTGAGAGCACGCATCGCTCGAATAAGCAGAATGTTACCGACCAGCTGTGAGCAAATCGTGTGTGATGCGGCTTACACGACAGAATGAACGCCGCTATATTTTGCGTACTTTTGTCCTACGAGGGACAGTTGAGAAAGATAAATCAATAGCCCTTTGAGGCGGACTAATGAGATTGCTAGTATCTCTAACAAGGCCTAACAACTCATTTACGAATAAAATAGGCGTGAGCAAATTTTAAATAAATGAAGTGGAAATAGTTAAATATAAAGGTAAAAAATGTATTACACCATTACATAAAATGCGTAACGAGGAAATGTCATAAATAACAACCGAAACCCAAGGAGGCAAGTTTTTTGTGTTGTCTTTCAGGAAAACAGTGTTTTTAGAAGCAGATAACGATTTATGTCTAAAACAAGAGATTTTTTCCTAACTTTTTTTTTGTTCTTTTGAAATAAGTTATTTCCTAGTATAGATCTAGTATAAGATCCTGTAGTACTTGGCTGTATAGATATATAAGGTACACGAAGATCGTTCGAAAAATTCTCGGCCAGACAAAGATACAAGTTTTTGAGATATATTTTTAACGTAGTCATCTTGTAAATCAGTACATTTAGACTAACAGCGTTCCAATTTCTTAATATACTCAGCTTAAGGCAATTTATCCAGCTTTGATCTCAAGCTGATCTCATCATTTGAAGTGAATCTTCATCCAACGGGCCAATTTTTCAGATTTGCGAACGAAGTAGTTGGTGGGAACCAAACTTCGAAGCGTAAATAACGAGGTCGTTCATCAAGAATCTGAGACTTGTATCAGTAGCGGCTCATGGCTTTTTAAAGTGGGAGGACGTAGAAGAAAATAGTGCTGTTGAAGATTTTTTGCGATTTTTACATTCTTTTTGACCTTGACTTAAATTCAACACAGACTGGGATGACCGTTAGTTTTTAATTCAACTTTCTCCTATAAACTTAAATTAGTTTTTAGTAACTGTTTTAAATCAGACACCTTCATGTTTGCAATTAAAAGTTGATTATTTTTATTTAAAAACTACTACTCAGTGTGCACACACGTAGCTCAAAACAAGTATTCGAGAGGGGAACGAAATACGCGACGAGAGACATATCAAACGCTCTATACCCGTTAAACCAGCATTTATAACTAATTACTGATACGCTCGGTACCAGGGATATCCAAATCGCATGTTTTAGAAAGCAGTTAAACCCCCGAATTTTGGCAAACAACAAATCATATAACGCCAACAACGCCAACACCAACGACGAGGTAAAATGACGGTGGCGTACGATCGCTGGAGGTAAACCTCCTACCAATGATGTAAAAATTATGGCGAGAAGATAGAATTTTTATCCGCATTATTTGGTGTGATGGGTCGACAGACGTGCTTCTACAATTGGAGATTTCAATTTTTAATAATATCTTAAAATGAGTTAAAGAAAATAAACTCAACGGAAATACAATATGGTGTTTTGCTCTGAAAAATTGTTACCTGTGATAAATGCTGGAGGGACGGAGCCTCAATGCAATCCTTCACGAGCCGAGACTTGTATAGAGGCGCATTACCGTTGAGCCCCTTTTTTTCGATCAGATGTAGATTCTTAACTTGCACAGCACCATCCAATTGATTCAATAATAAAGAGTAAAACTTTCCGGTGATTGGTACTCCTTTTACCAGACTATAAGCATCACACCACGAAAATCGTAGAAAACCATAACATAACATTTCTTTCAGAAGGAGTTATTTTTCGTTTTCCTTGAAACACTTTCATCTGCCTTCACTAACTGTTTGGACTATTGATGCATGTTTCATCAACAGTTTGAAGCTCAGCAGAATCGGGTTTAAATTTTTGGCACTGTTGAGAAAATTGGCCGGTGTTTGGCCAACTATTAACAAAGATACGAGGTATATTTTATAAATAAGGTCCGTTTTTTAATAAGCATAAAAATATTATAAATATCATTAAAATATGTTTTTCTTTCCATATTCTACATACTTTTATCTACTTTTCTACATAATTTCCATTTTTGTTCAAACATTGTTCATACCGCTCAACAAGTTTTTGAATTCCGACGTCAAAGAAATTTACCGCCTATGAAGAAGCCCAATCCATGACTAGAGTTTTAACTTCTCGTTGAACCGTTGACCACCAAGGAACTCCTTTAAGTATCGAAACTGAAAATTATTGGGTGCAAGATCTAGACTGTAAGGTGGATGATCCAGTCCTTCCCATCTAAAAGACGTGTTTAGACGTCATTGTATGGAGACATCACACCGAAAGACTGTAGACCACGTTGCTTATTTTATATGGCACGCCGGAGTTTTCTCAAGGTGACACAATGCGCATAAAAATTGATTGTTGTGCCTCTCCACATAAAATCCACTAACAAAATCCCTATCCTGTCCCAAAAGACAGTGGTCATGATCTTTCGTGATGAAACTGTGTGTTTGGCTTTGACTCTGGTTGACGATGTGTGTCGCCATTCCATTGACTCTTGCTTGGATTCAGGACTCATGTGAGACACTCAACTTTCATTTCCTGTAACGATGTGGTCTAACAATTCATCTCCTTCATCTCCGTTGTATCGAGTCAAAAAGAATAAAGCACAGCCCAATCTATTTGTTTTGTGATCATCAGAAAACAGTCTTGAAATCCACCGAGAACACCATTTTCGATAATTCAGTTTCTCCAAAACAATGGTGTACAAAACTGATCTTGAAACCTGTAGAAATTCACTTGATACATTTGAAAACGTGAATCGTCGGTTCTCTCGAATTTTGTTGTTCACAATAGGGACGTCCGTCTTTGAACATTCTCACCCACTTTCGAACTTTACTATCACTCATGTCATTATCACCGTAAACCTCACAAATCTGACGGTGAATTTCCGCTGCTGCTAAGTTTCTTGTACTCAAGAATCGAATAACAGATCGTATTTCATAGTCGACGGGCGATTCACTTTTCTTAAACACTATAAACCTCTATGGATCAGCACACAGACAGAGAATAGGGCTGCAAATATCACCTGAATGAATAGCAACAAACGGACCTTAAATAAAAAACCAACATTAATATCTAAATTTCCACTATATTTAAATATAAAATAAAGTGGAAATTTAGATATTAACCTTTGTTTTTTATTTAAAATGAATTTCCATCAAGTATCGGCTACCTCAGTTAAATATAAACGGACCTTATTTAAAATATACCTTTCGTATTACTCACCAAACGAAAACCTCAAATAAAATGTACTGGACCTTGTTGTAATCATATTGAGATTTTTATTAAGTTTTCAAGCTCCCGTATCTTCAGTCAGTGATGATTTAATATGACATTGGTAATTTTTGTTACGATTTTGTGAGTCGTAGCGGCTTTTGGGCGATTCGGGATCATCTTCAATGAATGTTTAACCATATATTTAAGTTCAACAGCTCACTTTTTTATCGTCGAAAACGAAGAGAAAATATTCTTTAGAGTGGAATATAACTTTTTGTATGTCCGTCAAAGTTCAACCCCTTGAAACAGAGTAGTTTATCACAGCTCAAACTTCAATTTTTACATATTTCAGGAAATATAAAAACTAGTTTACTCGAAGGCCATAAACAGGTAACTAAATACACGCATCTGACACTTCGCATCTTCGCGTCTTCGCAACTTCGCATTCGCAAAGAAATGTGAATAACATTACACAAAATACTAAGTAACGAAACACCATAACTCATATGAACTCTAGAAATATCAGCTCATTGGATAATCTCAAGCTGATTCACTAAGAAAAACTAATATAGTCATTCATATTCCAGCAGAGTGCAAGATACCTGGCTACCTGGGTAACTCGACCTGAGGTAATATGGTGGGGAGCAAGGTTTCTAAAGTTGGTTATTTTCCTGCATTGGGGTACCAAATGAGTTAAGATTAAGTTTATTAATGTTGATTTTAAGTATTAAATATCCACAAAGGGAAAATATATATTCAAAAATACAGACTGTTTAATCTGTATTAGCATTGAAATTAATACTATAGGGAAAACTGTACTGATTAATACAACTATTTTATGCTCTATTAATGCTCTGTTAATGCTCTATTAATGTCCTATTATGCCCTATTAATTGCCCCTGCTCTAAATTAGAGAACAAAGAAAAATGCAAAACCCAGTACACATATTTGAATCATACTGAAAATATACTCATTCAGTATACTATGATCAAAAAGTAAGGTGACTCTTCTTATAAACATTTGCAGGCTTTACCTATCGATACAACCGTTTTGTTTTTAAGTTCATATACATGTACATTTTGCTTGATAAGTTATACATTTTAGCGTCTTTTGTAATTAGTAACATTTTTTGTCGGCCATTATCTACAATGAATATATTTATATAAAAAAAAGTTTACAAGTTATATAAGAACTTTAGTAGTGGTAAAGAAGCAGTTGAACATGAATATCTTTTAGGACGACCTTCCACGTCAATCAACGAAACAATTATCAAAATCAATGATCTTGAACTGAATAATCATCGATTAAGTGAGACATTGTAGATTGTAATGTCCAGATTTGTTAATTCTTCTACTGGAAGTGAAACACTAAACTTGAAGAGATTTACCACTAAACACCAAATCACTTTTTTGAACTGCTCGACGCACGTTTCGCTAATCATGTTAGTGTAATTTTTTTTCTTTCCTCGATTGAAGAAACTACTTCGTCGATGCAGTTTTGAGCGCATAAAAGCACTTCAAGAGAGTTTCCTAGCCGCTTCAACGAAATATTAAATATAGAATATAAAAACTGTTTCGGAGATTGGAATCAAACAATGTTGGAATAAGGGCATTTCAGTGAAAGAGGATTATTTTGAAAAAGGAAGTAAATTTCGATCAAAAAATAAAACACTTTGTGTTACTATGCCAATTATTGATTATTCTAGTATATTTTATATATTATTCGATAACAAAAAATGTAGCAAACATTGAATTTGTAATGTTAACGATCTTGTTTTTAAAACTAATTTGTTTAAAATGGACAGTGTATTCTACTTTATGAATTTTAAATAGCTGTAACAAATCAAAATACTTTAAAACAAAACCGGAGATATGCCAATTATTGATTATTTAGTATATTTTATATATTATTCGATAACAAAAAATGTAGCAAACATTGAATTTGTAATGTTAACGATCTTGTTTTTAAACTAATTGTTTAAATGGACAGTGTATTCTACTTTATGAATTTTAAATAGCTGTAACAAATCAAAATACTTAAAACAAAACCGGAGACTTGTTCATAATCTTCCTGTAATAATCCTGAATATTCTATATCTTCTGACGTTATGCACTAGCTCAAGAGATACTGATACTAATATACTACTGATATCAAAAGATGCTTTTTGATAACTAGTAAAGCAAAGGTAATACATACGAAGAGGAAATTCTCATGAAAAAATCTATAGGCTGGACTTCCAGATACAGTAAATTGCTTAAAAACTGGCGTTAAAAAGTATAAGAAAATAAGTTTATGGAACAAGGACTGGTACTGAAAAATAATAAATATTCTCAAGTAAATCTGCTCACAGAACTTGTGGTTTTCTCTAAAAACTGGCATAATTATTTGAGGATGGATTAAGAAACTTACTTGAAATTATTATCACTGAAGAGATACGATATGAGAGAAGCCTTTGCCCCACTGAACGGTCATGGCACTCTGGGGTTTTTGGCAATAGAAGAAGCTACACAGATCTAAACTTTTCGACGATAATTTCTTCGCATGCCTTAGTTACATCAATGGGAAACGTGCGATTACATCTAGCAAGCCCTTCATCAGGTTTATTTAAAGGTAAGTAAAAAAATTTGAGTGTACCCAAAAGTATTCTTTAATATCTCTCATACAGTACTATAAAATGTAATATAAATATTCGGTAATATATGATAAATAAGAGCGAGCTGTGGTATGGCATTGTTGTAAATATCACTGTGTGACTATGTAAGCAGTACTCACCGTGCTGTATGCCTTAATTATACATGTAGTAGTGAGTTTAGTTGGAACTTTCAGAGCAGGAAGCCGAATAAGGAAAGAATTGTGGCGTACTTCCTGGAGCGTTGTCAGGGATTATTGAGTAAGGTGATAGAAGTTAAGCTGCCTATTTCTGTTTGAAACAAAGCATCACCTATCAGTTTTTCAGCCATTAGCATTTGGTGTTTTGGAAGGTCACCTAATTTGGTAGCAACGGTTTTACCGATCACATCAAAGAGATCTGCTTCTTTAAAAATGATTTTTCGCCGTAACCAACCCCTCATTTCGTAAAGCTCCATGTCTTTCTGTTTGAAAACATTTTTCGCTTTTCTTGAATTCCTTATTATTAGTGCGGAGTGTGGGTATTGAAGCACTGGTTGGTATGCATATTTCACATGGATTTCTCACTAAGTACTTAGACTCTGGTGAGGGGTATGTTTTTCGTCAGCATCTTCTTGGAACACATAATAAATCACATGGCTCAAGCTGTTTTTTAAGTTATATTTTCATATGATAACTACTAGTGTTAAAAAAAATATAAATTATACTGGATATATTATACCAGATCTTGCGAATAATAATATTGTTTTCCAACATCCAAATTGATATTAAATACATTCAACTAGTATCAAATATATTAACTTTTGTTAATTGATTTTAATTGAATTAGTATTTAATTTATTTTTATTCAATTTTTGCAGTTTCCTCGAACGAAGCAGAACGGAAGACTATTGCAGATGCTTTCGAAACAAAATGGAATTTTCCCACTACCTTGGGGCTACAAGCGGAAGACTTATCACCATCGTACCTCGGTTGGTAGTGACTTCAAATACTATAATTACAAAAGGAGAATGCTATAGTTCTGCTTGTCAAAGCTGACGCAAACTATCAATTTATAATTAGTGATTTGGTACAATGGATGGTGGTGCTCTGAAGAACACTTATTGAGAGTTAATATGATGAAACCATTTAGAGCAAGCAACTTTTCATTTCTGCAATTCGAAAAATATATAACGACCGTCTCATTCAATACGCATTATTGGAAATGCATTTGATATTTTGGTGGCATAATTCAGAATATTTTACCCAGAAAGAACTTGAAACTAGAACCCATTGCTTCTGTCGTTATGGTCTTCTATGTACTGCATAATATTTTGCAAATGGTACAACGCTTGTATGCTGCTTTGGAATGCTTTGACGCAAAAGACGAGTGAAGGTACAATTTCCTTGGAATTTGCAGCAGTTAATAATCGCATGTATGGTTTGAACTGAAGCAATCTAGAAAAAATAGCTTAATTGGCTAATAGCTCAAAATTGGCTCAATAGCTTAAAAAATAGCTCAATTGGCTCTTTGTCAATAAAGGTCAAGTTCCTTGGCAACTCGACTACATTTGATATTCGCTCCTTTGAAAGTGTCTTGTGTAGTTGAATTACGTTGTAATATATGAGATAAGTTGTTTGTTTTGCATTTCATTTCATTAACCTGTAAGTTGTTGTTTTTCATGATTATACTCCTACTTTATTATGTCACGCCTACATTGTATTATGAATTATACGTATTTATGTTGATTCAATTAATCATGCATCATTAATTATTATCGATTATGTACTTTTTGAATATAAACCTAAATGTGGGTCGTGTTGATTTCTGACTCGCCTTCAAGCTTACCTCAGTAATACCATTAGTTCGGCTCATACGCTGAATCATCTGATGCTTGTGGATTAAAGGAATCCTTAATTTTCTTTTTTTTTCTGTACGTGATTCTGATTTCACTTATTTTTTTATGACCGAATCTTTCATGGCGTTTGGCTCAATTTCTTAAAATATGTCAATTTAATTGAGCATATCCGGCATCTTTCATGTTTCTGTCATAGTCTCTTGATTTAAATTGCCAAAGGTAAGGCGTATTTTCATGGAGTTTAATAAACTCCTCCAAAAACTCACGTCCCATAACTCAAACTAGAAGTCTCATAAAAAAATCAAAATCCCAGTAACAAAGTCGTGAAGAGAGTTCGCAACAAAAAATATGGATGTTGGAGGTTGGAGATTAGAGATGGAGGTTGGCGATTGGAGATTGGAGATTGGAGATTGGAGATGGAGGTTGGCGATTGGAGATTGGAGATTGGAGATTGGAGATTAAGATTGGAGGTTAGAGGTTAGAGGTTAAGTAGATTAGAGAGATTAGAGATTAGAGATTAGAGATTAGAGATTAGAGATTAGAGATTAGAAATTAGAGATTAGAGAATTAGAGATTAGAGATTAGAGATTAGAGATTAGATAGATTAGAGATTAGAGATTAGAGATTAGAGATTAGAGATAGAGATTAGATTAGATTAGAGATTAGAGATTAGAGATTAGAGATTAGAGATTAGAGATTAGAGATTAGAGATTAGAGAATTAGAGATTAGAGATTAGAGATTAGAGATTAGAGATTAGAGATTAGAGATTAGAGATTAGAGATTAGAGATTACTAGATTAGAGATTATGATTACAGATTAGAGATTACTGATAGATTACAGATTACAGATTACTTACATAGATTACAGATTACAGATTAGAAGATTAGCGATTAGAGATTAGATAGAGTTAGAGATTAGAGATTAGAGATTAGAGATTAGAGAAGATTAGAGATTAGAGATTAGAGATACTAGATATTAGATATTAGAGATTAGAGATTAGAGATTAGAGATTAGAGATTAGAGATTAGAGATTAGAGATTAGAGATTAGAGATTAGAGATAGAGATTAGAGATTAGAGATTGAGATTAGAGATTAGAGATTAGAGATTAGAGATTAGAGATTAGAGGATTAGAGATTAGAGATTAGAGATTAGAGATTAGAGATTAGAAGATTAGGAAGATCAGATAACTCAACTAGTGCCATCTCTAAAGAAAAAGTTTGGATTTTAAATCATTATTTATTTTTTTTAAAGACTCGAAGAGCATTTTGTTAAATTATTCTAAATATAAATGTTTTGGGATAAAATGCCTTTTTGTAAATGTTGGAAACATGTTCCATTTATTTCTAGTCCAAATTGAAATAGTGTTTTATCAGTGTATCATACTGAATTTGATCCTATCTTTATGGATTAACGTTCACAATATTTGTATCTGCCAATAATAATCAACCATGTCAATATATGTTTTTTTTCAATTTGAAAGCAGTTTAAGAGTATTAATACACAAAATAATAATCGACAATGAAGGAAAAATAATTTTCCAAATAAAATTTGACATCAAATATTGAAAAAACGACGCATCGGCCATCCGAGAGCGTTCATATTAAATTTCGTGTTCATTAAAGGATTCCATTTTAATTTTCCATAATATTACGAGAATCGCAACAGTTTTTAATTCTAATTTAAATTATTTATACAAATATAAATTCGAATATGAAATACTGGAGCTTTAGCGCAAATGCACCCATTAAATGCCACAAAATATTTATTCCAATAACTGGATAACGTTGCGAATATTTGTACGAGCGGAGAAGGGAAAACATTTTCAATGGGTTCGAAAATATTATTTCTCACTTTTGTTACAGTCCATTTCGAAAATAAATTAATTTCAGCATGTACAATATTATTATTATTACTATGAATTGTAGCGAATTAAAATTTGCGATATTTTTAATCCTAAGTTAACAATAAAATTGATTAACTAATTTAACTGTGAAGCGAAAAATAACAACTAACATCTAAAAAAAAACAATTTATCAACCCAACAACCTTTAGATGGCAAAAAATTATTTTTTTTGCATTTAAAAAAAAGCTGTACTAAAATAAATGAAATAAAGATAATTACTGCATTTGACTATATTTTTCTTTATTTGGATTTTTCGCCACGATCTAAAACTCAAAAGATATCAAAAACATCTGTTCTTATGTAAATAAAGAATCACTGGGTAAAAACAAAAAACCGAACTGAAACAAATTTCTCAGTGATTCTTTTTTTGAAATAAATTTGCCTAACAAACAAAATATTAAAAATATAAAAATGTTCTAAAAAAATATACAACTTTTAACGTTAACGTTTCGGGAAGTATTCTCCTCCCGTTTTCAAAACGAATCTAAAAATAAAGTATATTAATTTCTATAAATTATGAAAAGATAGAAAGTAAATATATTTTTTGTGTATGTCAATGATACTTACATTGACAATTAGTTTAGTTACATACTACCAAAAAAATTTATATAAATGAGGTTTACCGTGTGATTGTAATTGTTTATTGAAATTCTTAAATATTTTTAATTGTATTCTTTAGAATCGGGAACCATATTGAATTTTACTCCTACTGTTGAATCTATCCGAATCAGAATTTTTCCCGTCGTTTAGTCATTTTAAGGCGTTATCTTAAAAAAAATGTATTGATAATTGAAGCATATTATATGATATTTAAACATGAAAGACGATATCTGCCAAATAATCTCCTCTTGCAGCTCCACAAACATTCATTCTATTGTCAAAATTTTTGATGACATTTTGACATAACCGTGGCTCTACCTCACCTTGACTCGAATAATTTTATCCTTTCGTTCAGGAATCGATTGTGGATTGTTCTTGTAGACCTGGCTTTTTATGCAACCCCTTAGAAAATAGTTACGGTGTTAAAGCACACGATCCAATTAACATCACCGTTTCTTGCAATAACTCGTCCAGAAAATTTTTCTCTCAATAAATCAATTGTTTCATTAGTAAAGTAAGGTATAGCGTCATCCTATAGGAACCACATATCCTCCAGATCAGTAAATGTAGGGTTTAAGGATGTAAAGGTTTCTTATGAATCAATCGTGAATTTTCCTCACCCGAAATGCGGCAATTTTGTTTATTAACATGCCACTAATTTTAAAATGTGCTTCATCTGAAAAAATGATTTTTGAACAAAAACCTTTCTTTGACCCAATTGACAAATGTACGCCATTTTTGAATGATCTTGTGGCTTTATTTCCTGTGTTATTTAAATCTTATATGCCTTTAGAGCTAAATCCTTTCGTAAAAAACGCCGTGTTGTGGATTCAATGAGTCAAAATTGTTGTGAACGCCGACTAATGGAAATATCTGGGTTTTCAGCAACACTGTTATGTACCAAATTAATAAGCTCTTGTAAACGAGCATTGCCATTGTAACCATTGCCTTTATTTCAGATGGATGATTGTGCAAACCGGAAATAACACGTAATTTTCTAAAAACATTTTTCATTAAACTAAAACATTTTAATGGATTGTTGTATTGTGTACGACACTATTTTTATAAATGTCATACATTACACTTCTGAGATAAGACTAGACCTAGGCAAATTCATAACGCCATATGTGTTTTATTCAAGAATTACAAAAGCATTCAATTTGAAAGAACCGGAAATTTTAGCTAAAATGAATGTGGGGGACAGCCAAAAGGAATGGAGAATAAAGAATTGGAAGCACTGCTGGAAGAAAATGTTTGTCATACACTCTTAAAGCTCAGATAGGAATTAGGAATAATACCATAAGTTATTCCTAAATGTTTACATAAGCTAAAGAAAATTCAAAAGAGATTCGGTGTCCCTAGAAGAAAAAGATTCATGATTCGTAAGGCTTCAAAGAAAAAAAGTCTCCCACTAACAAGGAAAGAATGGAAGTAAGTCATTTTGTTTCAGAACAATGCATGGTACCATAGAGGAAAAAGGACTTTGGAAATGATCACCGAGTGGAACTGGAAATGTTTTTCACACCCGCCGTATACTCCAGACTTGGCCCTTTCGAATTTTAATCTTGTGTGGTCCCTGTAATATTATCTGGTTCATATTTCCTTTAAATCTTTTGAGGAAGTCGAAAAAGGATCAAATGTTTTTATAACATCAACATTACAAAGCTTTTTTCGAGCTGGGATTTAACAGTTACCTGAAAAGTGACAGGAATGTATAGAAAGTGATAGTATATCGAAGATTACGTTTGTATTCGTTATTTCATAAATAAATATCAAACGTACATAGTTGAAGAAGGTAGAGAATTACATTGGGAACCTAATAAATCGCTGGCTCATAAGAAGTTTAATTTCCAAAAAATATCATGAACATTAAGAGGAAAATAATATATTTTGAGAAATAACAAAGACTCATCAGGGTACCAACATATGCTCTCTCGCCAAGAATAGGGAGTCCCTCTCAACAATCAAACAACCCATATCTTCGCCGACTTCTCGTCGGATGGCTTACACATGGAGTTTTTTGACTTCTTTGGACTGCGTCCAATGAGACAACAGTAGTCAGGAGTTATACACCCCCAACCACTGGGTTCCACAATCTCATGTGAAACGCACAACAACCTGCGTCTCCGCCATAATGAGCGTTGGTTAGTTGCTTGACCGGGAGGAAGCCCCACCGATCCCTAACATTGGAGGGCACATGTTTCGTCTGTTGGTGGTTAAACTCATCAGGGTACCAACATATGCTCTCTCGCCAAGAATAGGCAGTCCCTCTCAACAATCAAACAACCCATATCTTCGCCGACTTCTCGTCGGATGGCTTACACATGGAGTTTTTTGACTTCTTTGGACTGCTTCCAATGAGACAACAGTTGTCAGGAGTTATACACCCCCGACCATTGGGTTCCACAATCTCATGTGGAACGCACAACAACCTGCGTTTCCGCCATAATGAGCATTGGTTAGTTGCTTGACCGGGAGGAAGCCCCACCAATCCCTTACATTGGGGCGTACAGGTTTCGTCTGCGGGTGGTTAGAGTCATCAGGGTACCCTACATATGCTCTCTGGCCAAGAATAGGGAGTTCCTCTCCATAATCAAGCAACCCATATTTCTTCGCCGACTTCTCGTCGGATGGCTTATACATAGAGTTTTTGACTTCTTTGGACTGCGTCCAATGAGGCAACAGCAGTCAGGAGTTATATACCCCCGACCGTTGAGTTCCACAATCTCATGTGGAACGCACAGCAACCTGGGTTTCCGCCATAATAAGCATTGATTAGTTGCTTGATCGGGAGGAAGCAATGAAGCAGAATGAGTTGTTTGATTGTGGAGAGGGACTCCCTATTCTTGGCGAGAGAGCATATGTCGGTATCCTGATCGGTCTAACCACTAACAAACGAAGCATGTGCCCTCCAATGTAAGGGATCGATGGGGCATTATGGTGGAGACGCAGGTTGTTCTGCGTTCCACATGAGATTGTGGAACCCAACGGTCGGGGGTGTATAACGCCTGACTGAAACTCCATATATATATATATATATATATATATATATATATATATATATATATATATATATATATATATATATATAGACCAAATGTTTTGTGTATCCCAACTTCTGATAGGGGTTGCTGTCAAACGAACTGTTAGTTTGCGCGCAAATCTGTAAATCTGTATCTCAGTAGTATGGTAAATCATTGTGGAACGTTTGACATCAGTGCAATGATTGCAAAGTGTCGAAATTTATTTATCATAATCGCCTCAACGAACGATGTATTATCGGCAAATTTAAAGCAGAGTGACTGAATTACTCAATTATAGACAAATTTAAAGTAGTTTACGCTGCTTATTAAAACAAAAACAAGACAAAAACTGTGCTTTCCGAAGAAATATTGCCGCTGTTACTGGCAGTGTTGATAAAGATTTAAATTTATTAATTCGTCACTGTTCACAGTAAGTTGGACTTTGTTATTTGACTATATGGATTATTTAATTCCAAATTTGAATGGTATTGATCTGAAAGAGATGTGGTTCCAACAGGATGACTCCACATGTCATGCAGCGAACGCAGCCATCAATTTATTGAGGGAATAATTCGGTAAGAAAAATTCATCACCAAGTTTATGTGATTTATCGCCTTCAGGTTATTTTCTTCGGTATTATGTTAAATCAATGATCTATGTCCATAAACTAACAACTATTGATGCAATGGAAGCCAACATAACTCAGACAATTCTGGACATAAGACCCCAATTGCATGAAAAAGTGGTCGGCAATTGAATTTATAGAATGCGCTTAGACATAGAAAAATAGACAGGGCGGATTAACTATATAAACATAGTCAGTCACGTTAATTGATTCCTCCTATTTATTTTCTCCATCCTTTAAATGCTCCAGGAACTCACTCTGGTCTGAAAATATTCTAACTGTGGATAAAAAATATTTAGAAAATGATATTTCTACTAATCAATTGAATAAAAGAAATTTTTACTTTATCAATTACACAAATAGGGTCCTAAAATTTGTGTGTGTGTGATTTTTGTGTTAAAGTAACTTTTAAGAAAAATACGATCAGAAAAAATAATATAAAAATGTGTAGCTGATAGATTCATATTTGGCGATTAATTAATTAAAACGTATAAATCAATGTAATATATATCCATTAATCCAAAAAATTTAACTAAAGATTTTTTACATATAACCTTTATGATAATAAAAATGATTTATTTGCTAATCAGATGTGTTTGGATATCTTAACTGTCATATACATAATGTCATTAAAATTTACATAATATGTCGTATGACTATTCAAGAAAATCTTTTCATAATTACTATAAATACAAACGTTAAAACATTAAATTGTTTAACATAATATTAGATATAGTAACTATAGAACGCGGAACTTGACTTTATTATTCACTAGGTGTTGATAATTTTTATTTTGTAAGCAAACAGTAATGCCACTTTTCGACATCGCAAATTTAATGTATATAAAATTATATAAAAGCAATACTCACTATTAATCGAATGTTTTATCTCGTTTTTATTTTGTTCAATTTTATGAAACCATATTTATATTAGCTCTATGAAATATACTTATTACCGTCATAAATTGTGAGGAAGACATTACGGTTTCAATATTAGTCCCACTTCCATATGATTAAGTCGAGAATTAAACAAATCAATTAGCTACTATTTATAAATAAAAGTTTTAACAAGCATAGCAATTATGGCAAGCACAATTTAACATCGCCTCAGTTGTAAACTAAATTATAGTTATGCTTTATCTAACATGGATATAAATACTTATGCTGAAGCAAATGGCCAGGTAATATTCATAACATTGTTGAGATATTGATTGAATATGTTTAATAAAACGGTGAACGTGTTGTACTTAATACCGATGAGCATGTGGTTTCTACATCAATTCCAGGTTGTTGCAAACACACGAGTTATGATTTTTTTTTAAATATTAAGGGGGGTTCAAAAATCAAAGGGTTCGAACTTTAATAGAAAATATGGCAATCGAAAAAAAAAAATATATATATATATATATATATATATATATATATATATATATATATATATATATATATATATATATATATATATATAAAAATATATATATATATATATATATATATATATATATATATATATATATATATATATATATATATATATATATATATATATATATATATATATATATATATATATATATATATATATATATATATATATATATATATATATACTAGCTGTACCCTATACGAAACAGCTGTATATAGTTGTTTCTTTATTAAAAATTTTTTAACTTCCCCTTCCCGGTCTTAAATCAAGCTTACATATAGTGCCCTCAAATATAGTATTTAATCTTCATAACATTTAATCTTTGTCATCTATCTCATCTTCTTCGATGATAGTTTCGATTGGCCGCAAATCGTTCATGAGCCCCATGTACTTATTAGTTAAAACGACATCTTCTTCATTGCACCGAATGATGTCATTTGGAAAGCATTGTTGTAAGGTCTGATAGATTTTAAAAATGCATTTGATTTTACATGTTCCATGTAGTAGCGATTTTAATAGCTCTGGAAGTTGTCACAAAGGTTCTAGTTTTATTTTGCCAGCTGAACAGCATAAACCTTCACATTCACCAATCCACTTTAATGCTTTACAATAACTACAAATTTTTGTCATTGAACTTCATTTTGATTCTTGTTTATAATCAACTGTAGGATCATACGAAAAACCACAATTTATTTTTACTTTCCAACGAATTTTTAATTTCATACGTCGTAAATCTTTTTTCCTTTTTTGTTCTTTTTATAATCCATTTTCCATTTTCCATTTTCCATTTTGTTTTTAATACCTTTTTAAATCAGTCAATTGACATTTGGTAAAAATTTGTTTAGGTTAGAAAAAAAACAAAGTTTTAATGCTACAGAAAAATATTAATTTAATAGTTTAATTAATAATTAATTTATTAAAATTAATAATAATAGTAGTTAATGTACATGATAATAATAATAATCAATAATAAGTTGATAAAAGCTGAAATTTTTAATTTAGCCTTTTTGATCATTAGCGCCCTCACAATCGCTTTAGGAGTTTGAACTCCATTGCAGTCGTTCTTAATTAGTCTTAATATAGCCCAAGAAAGAAAAAAATCATTTCAAATTTTCATTTTAATAGTAAGTTTAAAAAAGCTATAAAATCAGATAATTATCGATTCTCATCATTAACGCTCCCGCGACTGGTGTAGGGAGTCCAACACTCATATAAATATTAGCATATCCATTAAGTACATGTATTTTCTACATGGATACCAAGTTTTAAGTCAATCGGATGCATGGTTCAGTAGTTATAACGGAATATCCGTAAAAAATACTGTAGATTTATATATTAGTATAGATATAAATGTATGGCTCGACATTCCATTAGGAATTGTAGCCGCTGGATTCTTTTGAGCTCTAGAAACTCATTTCTTGTGGCGAGGTAGTCCACGTTCCTCTATTCTTGACTTATTTTATCCTATTGTATGTCCTTGCTTCTTCCGTTATTATTTTCTTCCACACATTTCCGTCCAGTATCTTTTCCCACCATGCTTGTAACATTTCCACATAACGCTCTAAATTGACAGTAACTACGCGTCTCCTGCGGTCTATAAAAAAGTACGTTATTCCTCTCGCTGACATTGTAGTCCATGCAGTGACTTTAGGCGAATGTAGGGGTTTTGTAGGGAATGTAGTAAGGACAGTTCTGCTTATTTACGTAACCGTTGAGATGAAAAACAATCGCCGATTCATTGTTTTTGTAACATTCTCGCACACACAACGCACGGTCCGCTTTGAAAAACGCCCCATAGCAACTAAATTTCCTAACGCGGGGCTATCTATTGGCACACGCCCCACGCCCCTCACAGTTAATGTGTTTGCCTTGTATATAAAATACTTTAATATGTAAAATATAATTTACAAAATATTGAAATTAAATAATGAATATAATTAATATTGAAAATAAATGATAGGTGTGCTCATAAGTAATGTCGTTTATTGATATTGTGCATTGTTTTTTGATATGATTCGTTATACGAAACGATATATTCGTTATAAAAGATGGAGATTATCTCCTTATTAATAATTTTCATCCTTCTCTCTGACAAACTTTTTTCTAAGTTTTATGGAGTTTTAATAGCTGTCGCAGTAGGATTTTTTTATTCGCAGTAGAATTTTTAGAGACAGTAACACTTTTATAGGGTGAAGAATTGGTTTTGAAGTGGATAAACGTGGTTGATCTGTTAACCCTTTCTTTTTTTATGTAGGTTGGTTATACAATCGACTATTCATTTCCAGTAATAATGTATTGAAGAAAATGATATCTGTCTAACTAGAACAACTAACTGTGCACTGCAGATTACACACTGAATTTTGATTTAAACTGAAAGCATTCACATTCCATCTATATACACTTTGTTTAGATGTTTTAAACGCCGCCGATGTATTGTAGACCACGATGTTGTAAAGTTTGTGGCAAATTTCTGGCTTGTTTGCTTCGAATCAACTTCAATTTCGGGCTATACATCAAACTATACATGTCTTCCATATGTTATACCCTCGAAAAAACTGTCACGTCACCGTTCTTACTTTTTTAACTAAGGCTAACATGTCCTGCTATTCAAAATATCAGAATAAAATATATTAATGCCATTTGTAGCATTAGCGGTAGCTATGTAGCATTGTTATGCCTCTCAAACTCATAAGACATCAAATGTCTAATTTGAAACTTATTGAGACTTTGTTCTTCCATTTTTATAGGGTTTACCTAATGTTTTAAAAATTTCACAATAAATACACTAAATATCAATTTATTTAATTAGAATACAGGTTATGTTATATTGATTTTTTTTTGGTGTATCCGAGATTTAAATTCAAATAAAACAACAACCAAATTAAACGCTTTGAAACTTTTTAATTTATGTGAAACAACATTGAACGACATTAATGGTTGAAAACAATTTCGGCCAAATATCTACCCCGGATACTTTTGGTAACGCGGATTCTGTCAATGCAGTTGCCGGCCACTTTTTTAAGCAACTGGAGTAATATGTCTGCAATGCTCTGAGTTATGTTGGTTTCCAAGGCGTCAGTAATTGCTGATTTATCGGCATAGGCCTAAGATTTAACATAACCCCAAAGAAAATAATCTAAAGGCATTAAAGCACATGACCGTGGTGGGCATGTGGTGGTTAGTTTCTCGAAATAACTTTCTCATCGAATTGTTCCCTCAATAAATCGATTGTTGCGTCGGCTGTATAACAGGTGGAACTGTCCTGTTGTAATCACCAGATCAATACCATTCAAATTCGGAATTAAATTATCATTGATCATCGCTCTGTAACGATCCCCATTGACGAATTGATACATTTGGATCTCCATCAACACTGCCAGCAACACCGGCGATATTTTCTTCAGAACGCACAGTTTTTTTTTTACGCACGTCTTATTTTTGTTTTAATATCGAGCAGCGTAAAATGCGTTCGGATTTGTTGAGTACAGTACTCTATAACTATAAGTAGATATAAGTACTCTATAACTTTGGCGCGTAGAACATTGATTTTGATAATAAATTTCGACAATTTGCAATCGTTGCTTTGATGTTAAACGCCCCGTGATGATTTGCCACACCTTTGATGTGCCATTATGATTGACATGATGACATTTGTCATGATGATTGGACAGCTACCTCTGAAAATCACCCTTTATTAATGCAAATTATGTTCAATAGATAGTCAACCAAAAGTAATAATTTCATATATTTCTAGACACTGTTTTTGTCCATGATTAATAAAAAATGACAAATCGTTTTGCTTTTAATATATTTTCGAGTAGTCGATTTTGTAAGAATATATTTAGTGTAGTAGTGTTTAGTGTAGTAGTAAGTAGACAAAAGTTCCAAAAGAGACGAACATTACATGAATAATATAAGAAACAGTTCCACTCAATTAAAATAAATAACTCAGCGGCAGTCACTTGCAACGTAGATAAAGTTTGTAATGAGAAAGCTTTAATAATTATGTTAATAAGATGACGTGGACATTTTCAAAATCCATTATCTTCTAATTAGACCTATTAACTCTAGTTTTTTTTCGAAAAACCTCTTGAGACGAATGACCTTTTGCGTAACCACCCAAAACCCAGAAGAAAAATCCATTAATCACCTGACTCGTTTTAATTAGTTTTTTTTTTGCCATCTCCTCCCGTTACAGACTACTACGATTAACATCGTCTTGTTTGTAATTGTGAAACAGAGTTGGTTTCTTAACGACGGCATTATAGAAAACAGAAAAACAAAGAAGATTAGACGTATTAATCTGCACATATCGTTAAAAGAATTAATTCGAAAACTATTTTCGCTTTACTTGGTGTGAAAAAAATCTGGCATTAAATTTTCATCTCGTAAAATATATTTTAAGTCAAACGAACGCGTGTATTTTGGTTGTACTAGGATGTAACAAAAGTATTTGCGTTTTTTTTTCACTTTAAATATAGATTTTAACTTGTTACTCCGATAAATAAACATTCCTTTTTCAATGGCCGGCCGCGGTGGTCTGGTGGGTTAGTCGCCTGCCTGGCAATCCAAAAGTAGCTGGTTCGATTCCAGCGCTCGGATGCGTATTTTTCTATAATTCTTCTGTCCGTCCTACTTCCTAACCTACACACACACTTATATACACTCACATTATACACACACGGCCACACATATTTACACCTAAATATCTGTGGCAAGGCTGGGTAAGGCCGGATGCCTTCTGAGAAGTGTTCTACGTTGGTCACTCGCCAGTCGGTAGGCTTCCTGATGGACTTATGGGTAGGCACATAACCACGGGTTTATAGCCTGAGGGCAGTGCTGGCCTGGGTTTGTCGGTAGCTGATGACCGTGGTTCGGAACCCACGTTAAGCTGTAGGTCCAGTTGCTAAATAACCTAAGATGCTGATGCGCCTCGAACCGTAAACCCTTTCATTTCCTTTTTCAAACGTTAAAATAAGTAAATCAAGAAGCGAAATTAAGGCAATTTGAAGACATTATTTTTTAAAAGGCTTCATAGTGACTGACGCGTTCGGGATATTTGCAAAGTAGAGGGGGAAAGTGCCATATCACTCCGCATCGCTCAGTTCTGATTCAAAAACTTAAGAGGGTCTAAATCTTTAAGGGGGTTAAAGTCTCCCGATAGGGAGACATGAGTTTTAAAGATAAGGTAAGATCAGGTCATCTACGGTGTCTCGATGCCGACGTTTTAAGAGCAGCTGTGGCTGCAGATCCTAGAACAAGCACTAGAAATCTTTCAGGGAAATTAGGAGTAGTACACTATCGGCGACCGATAGTGTACAGTATTACTTACGAGGCACAGAAATGGTGCTAAAGAGCTGTAGAAAAAGATATTTTTTAACCTTCCAGTAGTCGCGCTAAGTTTTGGAACATCAGTGGTCGCTGCGGACTCCTATTCCGCCATTAGAGAACGTCGTATTTTTGCTACGTATTGATTAAGGTAGACAATCAGATAATTAAAAGACATCTATTAAATTTACATTATTGTATTACGTACTTATTTAAGAACATAAAAATATATTCTATATAATGTTTTTTTTTAAATAACATGCAAAACTTCTAATTCATACATTTAAGAATTACAGTAAAAAAAGAGCATAAAAATAACTTTACAATAGTGTAAAATAGCCCTTGTAAAATTAAGTTTCACCATACTCTATTTTAAAACACTTTGGACAAATTATTAGAGCGTGTTCTAAACATACATAAGTGTGACATTTTTGACAGAAATATCGGATGGGCGATTTTTTTTCCTATCACACGAGGTACATCGACCTCTTTGATTTGCTGGAGGTTCCCGAGGCTGCTCCGTAACTTATATTTCAAGAATCTCCCTAATTCTTAGTTTTATCAATCTGGGTATATTCGATAGAGTAGAGCGAATTCATATGTAATCACATATTAATTCAAAAGATAGTTTCCGCAAAAATTCTCTGCGTAATTTTGTTTTATCTACGTCATTCGCCTTGTAAATAACTAAATAATTTATACCTGCATCTTTAACATTGAGTAAAATAATACCATTGACCACTTTTGAGTGGCATATCCACAATTATAAGGAGCACATAGTTTGACCACCGTATCTACTCCTCCTTTAGTTTGATTGTAAGAACCAATTATGTCTGGCTTATTTGTTTCACTATCAATATTGTCATCATCATCAATAGTTTCACTATCAATAGTGTCATGATGTAAACTTGAAAGCAAAACATTTTTACTTTACTTATTTTGGAACATGAGATAAGAGCGTGCAATGCTCGTGAAAGGCAAACACTGACGACTTTTCAGGCCGATTTACTGGGTGGGAAAAATTAACAAGAAACTCTGTTTTATTTTTCCTAACTGTTCCTTAAAGAGTCCTGAAATTCTTCTTTAGGCTTTCTACCAACTTAAAATTGGTGAACCAATTATCAGTAGTTACGTTCCTTCTACTTCCTTTTATCGGTTCATACATTATTTCCACAACAGCATTTGGGGAATTATTTACTGTTTGCCAACATATACTTCCAAGTTACAAATATATAAAACTGTTGGGTCACAAAGAGCATAAATTTGTATTCCGTTGTGTTCGATTTATTGGGAATGTATTAACGGGAAATACATCTACCCCTAAATGCTTCTAATTTTTCGCCAAATGTTACGTAAGGAAAGGATGTAAATGCAGTATTACATTTTTCCAAAAAGATCTCAAAAATATCTCGAGTCGATGCCAATCTATCAAAATACTTTCTAGCTTCGCGAGTTTCAAGATCGTCAAACCGCAAGTGTCGCAGAAAGAATCGAAATCTTTGTAGAGACATAGTAATCCGAAATATCTCGATACCAGTGCCATCTACACCCCAAAGATCTTTAATGTTCAAGTGATTGCTTTCCATTACTTCAGCCAAATACAAAAGCCCAAACAATGCTTGAATTTCAACGATGTCAATTGTTTTCGCATCACGTTTTCGAGAATATCGATTTTGAGCAGCCTGGGTATGTTTATTTGAAATTCTCTAAAATAATTTGTATCAAATTTTCTGGAAAGAAATACTGCCAAATTGACACAGGAGTTTTTAATGTTTTAACAATTTCATTTGGACCGAGTAAGTGGATAACTAAATTTTCTGATCAGGTTCTCACATTTTTTGGAACTTAGTATTTCCTCCATTTGGTAGTTTGATTTTTTCTATAAAAAATAGACCAACAGCTTCTTGCAAAACATCCAACTCATTGTCTGAAATATCCTGTTCACTATCTATCTCATGTATATCCAGTTCAATGGCGAATTCTTCGTCTTCATCACATTCATCAACGGGTAATTCCTCTTCATGAGAGGATTATAAACATTGTTACATACATTTATGTAGCCGCTCTTGTTCTTGTTCATAGGGCGCTATATTAAAAATGTATACGTGTAACAGTGACAACAAAAAATAGCGAAAAGAACATACCTTATCAAAAGAAGACAGAAAAATAAGTTATTATGTTTTGTTACGTCAGTGGTCGTTGCGGATTTAATTCAAGTCAGTCCGTAATCTCGAAGTATTCATGAAAAGCCGAAAATACTCCTTGGCTCACTCAATCACCTACTAATACACGTTCTTCCCGGAAGGTATTGAGAAGCACAACACTTGAAGGGGAGTTCAATGATAATTAGTGCAATAGTGCAATAGTGCAATAGAAACAGTCAATAACTAAGTACCTCAAAAACTTAAATACTTTTGTTACAGCCTAGTATTAACAGACATATTCTAGTAAAAAAAAACATAAAATGACATTATATATTGTTTTGTATTTTCATTAGAGAGATATAAAGAGTATACACGAGATGTAAATATTCTTTGAAGCTTGCTTATATTTGATTTTTTGATAATTAATAAATTATCCATGTTATTCAACATACAGTCATCCAAGGAAGCTAATTCTGACTATAATGTTCCGGCATGAGCTTCCATAGCGGTGGATTCTTGGTGGAATAACCAAGTTCAATTAGGAAACAATAATAAGCTTTAGGAATTGAATTATATATACCATAAAATTACAGTCATTCGGCATTAATTACACACAAAAAAAGGCCCCACAAAAAAAGTTTCTTCATTAAGCGGAAAAGTAAACGATTATCTTGGATATTTTTGTTGTATGATTCTAAAAATTCCTGATTAGTTTTCGTAGCAACTCTAGTTTTTTAGATATAGGACGACATATTTTATTATTCATAACCGGCGGAATTATTGAAATAATGTTATATTCAGAAACTAATTTTTTTCTATATTATAATTTGGATCTAATGACATGATTTTCAAAATATGTAATATGTGTGTGTAATATGTGTATGTAAATAAATGTTCCTTCTACCGGTGTAATCCCCAACAATCATCCGCTCCTTCATTTAAAGCTGATAAATACAGTATTTCTGGCATAGAAATTTTTGTATTTAATTGTGTAATTTAATACTCTGAAAACATATCTATAAACACAATTTTTCTATCACCCATATATTTTCTGCTAAACTTTATAGACCAATACAAGGCATGGGTCGCTCATATATGTAATTAAACTTGTCGAATATGTTAGTTGAAGTTAACAGGTCAGTTGAATGGTGCAAATCGTAAAATGTGGTTTGCTATGCAAATTATTTAGAGAGATCCGAAAGACCATGTCGCAGATTACTATTTTTATCTCACTTATAGAGCATGTATTAGACCAAAGTCTAAATATACTGTGCACTATTCTGTTTTACCATTTTCTGTTTTACCATTAGCTTTATAACCCCTCAAACATAATAATGAACTTTCTGTTTCAAAACTTGACTCTGAATGAAGAAGAATCTGAATCCGGTGGTAATTTAAACTTTATTTCATGTACCGAGATGATCAACAGAGCCACATTTAATTTCACAGCCTGAACTTAATAATTTAGTTCGATACTTAAAACTATCAAAATTACTGTTAGCATTTCTAGCATCCAAATTAAAGGATCGAATCTCCATCAAGATGGCATAAGATCACCTCGACCAAGACATTTCTGTAGTAGAAAAGCGATATCAAAATAAATGGACTGGGCATTAATAAGGGAGTCTCTAGAAAGAGGCTACCACCATAAAACATCAATAACAACATTCTAAGGTGAGGTTATGATTAATAATAATACTTTATATGTATTCTAGATATTTTTCTTATTACACATGAAAGATCACATCGACCAAATGACTACCGTTCTCCTGCGCAAACAGGTGCTCTTTTCACAGCGTTTTCAAAAACTCTTCTCAGCTTTTCAGGAGATATTATGGCTGTCTCATCAGATCCGGTGAACGAGGTGGATATCTCATATCACTATTTTTCGATATGATGCAGTTCGGATCGTGCGCTTCATTGTTTGAGCTGTTGCACCTTCCTGTTGAAACCTCATATTGTGGCCTTCCGGTAGCTACGGCAACAAAAATTATTAATCATTGCCCTATAGTGCTCTCCATTGATCGCCTGAGCAACATTTTCTTCATCTTCAAAAAAATAAGGTCCAATGATTTGTTCAGTTGTTGTGGCACACCAAACAATTATGCGAGCTGAATGCAGGGGGTCTCGGTGAGTTCATTTTGAGTGCTCGCTGACAAAACCCGACTGTTTTCTTTATTGAGGAAGCTGCAAAGCTGGATATATGCTTCGTCGGTGATCATCAAAGTGGAAACAAAATTTTCGTCATTTCCTGCGAGGTTTACGAACGCACGGGAGTATTCCAGACAAAGTAGCCTATCTTCTTGATGAAAGGCTTGGGCCAATTGAATTTTATAGGGAAAGAGTTTCAAATCTGTCCTTAGAATTCGACCACGGAACGACAGGAGATCCACAATTGAGCAGAACGGCTTCTGGTCGGTATTTGGGGTTGATCTGAAACACTCTCCCAAACGCATTCAATGTTTCTATTGAACGAGGCCTTCCCGTGTGTCTGGCATCTCCAACAGTTCCCCTTTCTTCAGAACGTCCAACAGCTTTGGTTATTGTGTGCCCAGTTGGTGCTTCGCGAATATTGTAAAATCTTTTATATCCACGTTGCGCTAGAATTATTGACCAATTATGGTCAAAAAATAAGGTGACCACTCGGGTTCTCTGAGCAATTGTGTACTTCTCCATACTTGAATTATCTGACTTTTATCTGTAAAATAAAAAACAAAAAATAAAAAACTATCAAGAACTAATAAAGTAAGTGATTTTTTAAAAATATGTATCTTATTTTGCGCCATCGTGTACTTTCGTATATTTTACCAAGGATTCTGCACATCATTTAAAAAAAAAAGTTCCTGACAACATGTTTTAAAAAGTTAAGGGTTCTCAAGAACAGCTATGGTAAGAATTAACATTTTAAGCAAATATGTGAAAAACATATTTAGCAAATATTAATTGGTTATTATTTAACAAATTTTATGTCATGTTTTGTTTAAGATGATTTTACCATAATTACTCGAAGTGTGGTGCGATAAGTTGGAGTTTCCCATTTCCACAATAAAAGAACAATTGCTCTACGCTTATCATGAACAAAGAATACAAGCACTCTGATTTTTCACACATACAAAAATATTGTGGATGATTTATTGGCCAAAACCAAAGGAAGCTTCTTTTGTGTTCAATATTTTGTCAACCAAGATTATTTCATGATGAATGAGATAGTGGATATTTTGAACAGTAATAAAACAGTTAATAAAACAATTAATCATGTGTTTTTTAATGTAACGTGAATCGTTTAAAATGTATTATAGTATGAAAAATTAGTGCTAGTAATTTCAGCTTTGACACTAAACTGTAATAATATATATATAAGTTTTCCGTTTTTTTTGTAACAAAACAAATCAAATAACAATAAAAATATTAAATTTTATTTTCAAATAGTTCCTTAAGAGACTAATGCAGCAAAAGCTGAATTCCGATGCACCGAAATTAAATATGGCCGATTTAATTGCACGTCTGCCCCCTAAGATCCAGTAATTTTCGCGTAAAATACTCATCAGCCCCTGTGCACGGACATGACATGACCTAACGTGTTCCCAAAATATAAGACGATTCACAATATAGTGTTTGGCAGGCAGTACGACTGGAAAACGAAAGTTGTCGCCATCTTCTCTATTGCTGATTCGTGACCTTAAACGTATCAAACCATTCCTATCTTTAAAAGTATCTAGAGTACTTAGTTGTTTATCGTTTTCATCTTTAAAGAACTCTTGTTGTATCATTTTAAATGCAAACACTTCCGCCTCTTGGGTCTCTTCATGCACTAATGATCCTTTTCGTTTACTGCCTTTGGTCGTTATATTGTATGCAAAACGAAATATCCACGCAATCATTCGTATAATCTTCCAATAATGAGAAAAGTAGTTCAGATGCCAATCACTTGATGTCATTGTGCTTTGTGCATCGTTGATCAAAACGGTAACTAACAATTTCTTTCTCTCCTTATTAATTTCCTCTTCGTTACAATTGGGATTATCTGTTGGCCAGGTAAATGGATCTTGGTAGAGCCATCGTGGCCCTTCCCACCACTTGGAATCCATTAGTTGTCTAGCAGAGCATCCGCGCGAAGGTAAGTCGGCTGGATTAAGTGCCCCGGGAACATGATGCCAATGTTCAGGCGCAGTTGTTTTTCGTATCTTCACTACGCGATTCCAAACAAACGTTGTCCATTCTTCTGGCCTCTTGATCCAGCAAAGAACTGTTGTAGAATCCGTCCAGAAAAAGCTTTCCACTTCAGTCTCGAGATGTCTTTTCAGATTCGTATACAAACGAACTGCGATGATTGCAGCCATCAGTTCCAAACGAGGTATCGATAGTTTTCTTAAAGGTGCAATTCGTGATTTAGCCGCCAAAAGGCGGACTATAATCTGTCCATTCGAAACACCTCTCAAGAAGATGACTACAGCATAAAAATTCTTGCTGGCATCACAGAAAGTATGCAAGGACCATTCACCTTCTCCATGAATCACATTTATCCACCTAGGTATTTTAATAGCTGATAAGTGTGGTATTTCTTTAACCCAATTTCGAAATTTGGTCTCTATCTCAGGATCAACAGGTGTATCCCAAGTTAATCGTTTTTCCCACGTCTGTTGCAGCAACAGTTTCGGTATCAAGGTAGTGGGACAAGGTAAAGCCGATGGGATCGAACACACGTTGAGCCAATGAAAACATTAACCTCTTGGTTACTGGTTCGTTTAAAAGCTGGTGTATATCTTCATGTTCGCAGTTAACGCTTAATGTATCACCAGATTTGTCCCATATTAACCCCAGTACTGGCGTGAGGTTTGCCGAGCAATTCTGTTGGATTTGATGTGTGTACTCCCACCCTCTTAAATCAAACCTTCCTTCAGCCATAATAGCACTAGATTCTTCTATAAACGTTCTCAAGTCACCTTCAGTTGCGACACTCGTTACGCAGTTATCTACGTAAAAACTCTTCAAAAGTTTCAAAATAATTACTTCTGAATAAGCTACCTCCTTTGAGATTACTCTTTTCATCATTTCAGATAAATGATATTCCAACGTGGCACCCAAAAGAAACGAACTACTGCTGACACCGAACACTACACGTCGATGCCGATATATTTTCAGATTGCCTTCCTTATCACTCCATAGAAATCGAAGGAAATCCCGGTCAGATTTCTGCACACTGATTTGCAAAAATGCTTTGCGAATATCTGATATGATACCAATTCTATTTTGCCTAAATCTAATCAAGATAGAGGGAACTCGTTCTATCAAATTTAATCCCTTTTCCAAGCACTGATTCAAAGAGGCATGATCCTTTTCTTTGGCTGAAGCATCGAAAACCGGCCTTATTTTCGTTGTCACATTGCCCCGCTTAATTACTGCTCTATGGGGTAAATAATGAGTTTCGCTTCCAGATCCGTTTTCGGAAACCTCTTCAATACTGTTTTCTTCCAGCCATTCTTGAAACACCTGGTCATAAGACTGCAAATAATTTTCGCTGGCTAACTTCTTCACTGTATTTTCCAAACGCTTCTTCGCTACCTGGTAGTTATTCGGTAATGCTGGATGTCCTTCTAACCATGGCAATCTGACTTCATACCTTCCATCCGAATCAATTGTTATAGTTTCTAAAAACAATCTCTTTGCTGCCTGTGCAGTTTCCTCACGTGTCTTTGTCTCGGTTGGATCAGTTACACCCAATGTCTCCAATTCCCACAAGTTGCTAATAGGAGCATTTCTTACAAAGAGTGATACAGTTGTCATGGATAGACTATTTGACTTTTCCAGAGGAATTCTTCCCATCAAAGTCCAGCCGAGGAACGTTTCGATGACAACCAGGCCGCATTTTAGAAGATGTCTTCTTCCCGTATATAGTTTACCTGCGATGTCTGAACCAATTAGAATTTCAATGGGGTCAGAACCACGGAATTCTGAAACATGGATACCAAGGCTACTCAATTCTTTCATTCAGGGACCATCAAATATAGGAGAAACACTTGTGCAAATGACTGGTTGATCCAACGCTTCAAATGTACATCTATAGCTGTCGTGGTTAAGCTTTACACTTTAGCATTTATGTTGTTGCAACATCTCACTGCCACCAAATAAACCGTGGACGATGTTCATTTGTTTCTTAGATGTATATCCCATCCATTCAGCGGTAGACTTTAAAATGTAGGTTTTTTGAGAACCCGTGTCTACCAAGGCTCTCACGCATCGTGATTTCCCTGCATTTTCCATCTTTACTCGTAACGTTTGTAAAAATACGTGTGCACTCGTGCTATTGGTCAGCGCGTGGTCAGCGTCAGGAGGATCTTCCTGTTTGTCGTCTTTTTGTTCAAACTCTTTATCATCAGATTTATTTACAGACTGCTCTGGACACATTAAGGCTACATGTGGCTTCCCACATATTATACATTTTAACCTTGTGTGACATTTTCGAGACTGATGTCCAAGTTTGAAGCAACGAAAACAAGCCCTTTTTTCAGTTAAAATCCTTCTTTTTTCTTTTAAGTTAAGATTCTGAGCTTTGAAACAATTGGTGCTTTCATGAGAATTTTGAGAGAAAATACATTTATTATTAACAACGCTGCAATTTATTAAACCTGTCGCAGTTGGAACACTGAACTTCTTATGGGCTTTTATCTTATCATCAAAGTTACGACTCGAACCTTTATTCGTTCCCGTAGTACCCGTGCGAAAACCTTCAACTGCTTAAGTAATATGCTGTTCATTATCAACTTCATTTTTCAGAAATAACATAAGACTTTTAAGACGTTCTTCTAATGGGGAACTCTCTGTGGCCTGCGATAAACCTTTAGATCCGTTAATAACGGGCAAACATTGCCAAACTCGCAACAAGTCTGGCGGAAGGCATGATTCTATAAGAGGAAACAACATTGCGGAATATTTATTAGATGTAATACCAAGAGTTTCTAAAGCTCGTAACTGGGTTTCTAACTTGTCGTATAATAAAGAAAGCTCAATTTCATTGCCAGACCCGGTGTTATTTATAATTAACTTTAATAACTCACGAACATATACTTCGATTTGCAAGTCCTCGCGCCCGAACCGTGCAGTCAGACAGTGAACCATTTCTTGGTAATTGTCGCCAGTAGCGGGAAAACTATCAACTAGTTGTGATAGAATTGATCCCGTTCTTGTCTGCCGCCATCTTCTGCATAACTTTCTCGCAGCCTAGGTTCGAATCGATGAATTTCTTTCCGTAGGTGTCACTGCCTTCCATTTCTGCTAACAAATCCTCTTCAGTGGCATTTTCTCCCAACATGATGTTATATATTTCAGTATCAACTAACTTGATCTTTTCATATTTTTGCTCTAAAATATTTAGCAGCACTCTTACTGCGCCTATATCAACTTCAGGCGTAGATGTCAACTCATCTAATTCTTTTACAACTTTTGTAAAAGCTGTACGAAGTACTTTGCGATGTTTGTTCTTGGATTCCATTTTCTCGACAAACTTGGTTCAAAACCACACACGTTTACCAAAACAGCGGGCAACAACGTAGCTAAAGTTTATCTTATTAAAACAATAACACTTTTTGAAAACACTCGCGTACAATATCCGAAACATTACAGTTTCAGTCCTGTCACGGTCGCCAAATGTCAAAAATGGATGTGCGATACAAAACTACCCGTCTTGCATCCAACACTCGAATCGCGCAAAATAAAAGCCGGTAGCAATAAAATAGCCTCTATTTTCAACGCTTTTGACTACTAATTACTTATTTTTACATCGCACTTGACTTTTCCCCGAAGACTTCTTCTTCCTTTTTTTTAACAAGGCAACAATATCCGCCTTCGAAGAATTTCAACGTAAAGCCAGATTTGACTAAGAAGAATATAATTATTCTAAACTAAATGGGTTCTAACAGGGGTTACTAACATGGGTTCTAACAATGGGTTCTAACAATGGGTTCTAGGTATTTTAGCGTAATTTCCCTCATTAATTAAAGTTTTAATTTTGTTATTATATTATGTAGTGTCCAGAATAATTGTGGCGTTACCTTTGTCTGATGGCAATATTTTAATAGATGTGTCTTTTTTTAATTTATCTATAGCTAACCTTTCCTCATGGTATAAATTTGATTTGATTTTAAATTGTTTCTCTAAGATAAGTTTTAACCTAATTCTGTATTCTTTTGCACTTTCCAAAGGTAATTTTTGAGCAACAGACTCTACTGCCGAAATAAGGTCTAATTTAGGAGCATCTTTCGATGTAACACTAAAATTTAGTCCTTTAGAAAGTACATACTTTTCAGAATCAGATAATATTTTATTTGAAAGGTTAACTAGAGTTTTATTAATGAAATTTTTGTCTGTATGTGTATTAATGTTTTTTTGTATGTGTTCCATGTTTTTCAATAATTAAATTTTTAAATTTCTTAATGTATTTTTTTGGATATTGAAGTGATATATGTAACTGGAATAGACGCTATTATAAATGTGATTAAAATCTACTTCCGTTAATTTTTCGTATATTTGTTGTAATGTGTTATAAATGTCAGTCTTTAATTGTTGTTTAGTGTATATGTGATGTTGGATGCAATCTCTTAAAAGTGCTAAACTAGCCCTATGTAAAATATATATGCTTCTGTTTGTGTTATAAGGTGTACATAAAAGTAAACCTTTTGGTATTATGTCACAATCTTTACATTTGTAAAGAAATGTTAAACAGTTTTCAGAATGTTGTAGTTTAATATATTTACTTTCTAAATATCTAAATAAAAAACATATATCAGGCCCATACCTGTAATCTATGTAATGTCTGAATGATTGTGGCGTGTTCATATATTTTTTCTCCTTTATTTGGTTTTTTCGCCACTGTCTAAAACTCAAACAATCAACTTCACAATCCCTTATATCCGCGGCATTTCTGATACAATTATAAGAGTAGGAAATAAATACAACATAAGAACGACATTTAATACAAGAAATACTCTTAGATCTGTATTAACAAAGACTAAACCAAACAATATACAACAAAATACCAAAAATGTGGTTTATAAAATTCCCTGCGAATGTGTCAAATTCTATATAGGTGAGACATCTAGACCGTTAGATATTAGAGTAAAAGAAAAACCTTCTTAGAAAGGGCGATTTTAATAAATCTAGAATGTGTCAACACGCATGAGAATCGGGTCATAAAATCAATTGAAATAATTCCAAAACGGTATTAAAAGAATCGGTAACAAAATACAGAAGATTAAAAGAAACCGCTATAATTAATTTAAATAAAAATAAATGTATTGCTATGCCTTCGGTAGATTTAAATTCAATATGGTTCCCGATTCTAAAGAATACAATTAAAAACATTTACATATTTGACTACACAATCAGTACAATAAAAAATCACACAGTAAACATTACCTATTTTTGGTAGTATGTCACTGTCAAGAAAATCTATTGTTGTCAATGTAAGTATCGTTGACATATACAAAAAAAAATATATTTACTTTCACTCGTTACGTTATATATTACAAATTAATATAATTTATTTTTTAGTTTAGTTTTGAAAACGGGGGGAGATTACCCTCCGAAACGTTAACGTTAAAAGTTTGTACATTTTTTTATAACATTTTTATATCTTTAAAATTTTGTTCGTTAGGCAAATTTATTACAAAAAAGAATCACTGAGAAATTTGTCTCCGTTTGGTTTTTTGTTTTTACCCAGTGATTCTTTCTTTAAATAAGAACAGGTATTTTTGATATTTTTTGAGTTTTAGACAGTGGCGAAAAACCCAAATAAAGGAGAAAAAATATATGAACACGCCACAATCATTCAGACATTACTTATATCAAGAATGGTCTAACCAAGCGATGAATTCGTCGAATTATTGAGAAATTTCGTACATGTTTCTCGCTGCTTGATATTAAAACAAAAACAAGACAAAATACTATGCATTTCGAAGAAAATATCGCCGTTATTACCGGCAGTGTCGCTGGAAGGTCCAAATTTATTAATTCTTTAATGGAGATCGTTTCTGAGGGATAATGATGATTATTTAATTCCGAATTTGAATGGTATTGATCTGAAGGAGATGTCGCTCCAAAAGGACGTCTTCACATGCCACACATCCAACGCAACAATCGATTTATTGAGGGAACAATTCGGTGAGACAATTATTTCGAGAAACGGACCTGTTAATTGGCCACCAAGGTCATGTGACTTAACGCCTTTAGATTATTTTCTTTAGAGTTATGTTAAATATTTATTCTAGGCCGATAAACCAGCAACTATTGACGCCTTCGAAACGAACATAACTCGGACAATTGGGGGCATAAGACCACAATTGCTTGAAAAAGTGGTCGAAAATTGGATTGACAGAATGCGCTTTGTCTGAAGTAACTGCGATGGACATTTGTCCGAAGCTGTCTTCAAATATTAATATCATTGAATGTTATTTCACATAAAATAAATAGTTTCAAGGCATATAATTTGGCGGTTGTTTTATTTTAATGTAAATTTCGGACGCAGTAAATAAAGCACCCTTATATTAGATATAATTTTCTTAGCAAATACAAAATAAACTTGTATTTCTTAGTTTCATTTTAATATTAGAAACAGGAATTAATAAAAAATAAATAAGGAGAGACCTTAGTGGGACGTCTGAGACTGGTGTTGCATAATACAGAGTTGTTTTCTTTTGTAAACTGACATCCTTCCGTCGCGGAAGATAAGATTTCCGTGGTATTTTAAAAAATTATTTCGCAGAAGCGAAAAAGTTTATTTCAGCCGGCAAACAGAGAGGTTGTGTAAACATGGAAGTTACGAGGACCGGTTCGGATATAAGAAGAAAATTGAATTTCTTATTGTCGAGGCGTGACAAATACTTCTGTCAGAACGTGTAGTATACGCAGGTAACGTTATATTTCACGCTATACGGTATTAACAAATACAGAAGAAAAAAATAACAATAAGACAATGTGATACTTCAAAGACAATACATAAAAATACTATTGTAATATATACTGATTTACATTGGATAAGTTTAGTATTCGCATGGTGGTAGCCATGCATTATTGTAATATCGCTAGAAATAGTAATATTAATAACTGAAAACCAACGTAATATTCCCGAAATCACCACTACGTGGTTGCCTTTTCATACATCGAATTTTCCGGAAAATAGGTAGGGATTTTTTCACTTTTCTCTTTCTTCAAATACAAGGTGCCCCATAAGAAAGTTTCTTATTTCATTCGCATTCGCGTGGAGCGCATGCCAATTGAAAGCCCCGCGTTTAGGAATTTAGTCGGTTTGGAGCGTTTCTCGGGAGGAGGCTGCGTATTGAGTGTGCGTGAATTTTATATAGACAATAATTTGAAGCTCATATTCATTTCAACGATCATGTTATCATAAGCAGAACTGTCGTTACTGGAGCGCAACTATCCCGAAGCACAAGCATCAAAAATCCTTGCATTCTCTTAAAATCACTATATAGGCTGCAATGCGAGAAATAATCGGCCCGTACTATTTTGAAGACAATATGAGACGCGTAGTTTCCGTCACTTCAGAGCGTTATGTGGAAATGTTGGACAATTTTTTGGTACCTGAACTAAAAACTTTGCTGGTTTTATAATCAAAGAACATGATTTCAGCAGGACGGAGTAACCTCACACACTTTCAACACGTAGCTGCCACGAGTTCGTGAAATTTGCCCAAACAAATTGATCTCCGGGAGAGGTGACATAAATTGACCTTGAGTCCTATAGAGTGTGACCCTATGGACTGCCCTATGGACTTGACACGAAACAGCAGCCATTCCAGAGATTATGTGCCGAGCCGTATTAAGGCATTTTGCTGTTCGTTTAGATGAATACCGTGAGCGTGAAGGTTTAGATGAATGCTGTGAGCGTGAAGGTTTAGATGACATTAATTTTAAAAAGTAATTTCCTAAAATGTGTATTTCAATAATTAATACAGATTTTTTTGATGGACGTCTTTTTTTTATCGCGTTATCGCTCGCTACATTAAAAAGAAACTTTCTTTTGGAACACCTTGTAGTTCATATAAATATTTTTTCAGTTTATTACGTAATTACCATTATTATTTACAACTTTTTGATAAAATAGCGGTAGGTCCAGATAGTTTTTCACATCTTCTTCTATTTTAAAAGATTTCCTATTTAAACAATTTTGAACGGAGCGGAATATATGGTAGTCCGAGATTGCGATATCTGGTGAGTAAGGGGGATAGGTCAAGACATCCCAATTGAAGCTTAACAATTTTTGCCGTGTGTTGATTCAACCGTGTGGTCGTGCACTGACTGCATGATGAAACATAACGCCTTGTCTGTTTCCTAACTCTGGTGGGTTTACTTTATTTGCTGCCTTCAGCCAATCTAACTCTGAACAGTAAAGGTCGGTGTTGATGGTTTGGTTGCATAAAAGTTGCTCAAAGAGTACAGCTCGCTACCGTCTTTCGCGGTAGTTCAAACCGCCCACCCTACCAAGCCCTAAATATTTTTTTCATTGCATATTGTTGTATACACTTCACTTTTTATCACCAGTTGCCATCCGCTTTGGAATTTTTTGCCAGCAAAAGTTCACATTAGATTCAGTCCAGCAGATTTCGCTCACAAATTTCATGACGAACTCACACATCGCATCGGCAAACGTAGGGGAGACCGGGATATCAGTAGTTAGTATTTTGTCAATATTTTCCAAAAGGTTGTTATTTTAGAACCATGCGGACGTACAAAAGAGAGACCGATCGAAGAAGTAGACCCAAAGATGTCTTCGATAGAACCTGTCAACAAGTTGTTTTCGATAAAAGAAATATGAATTTTATGGCAAAAGAATTTGCTATACTGTATAAAACATTCCAACACCACGTGGTAAAAATAAAGAAAACGTTAGAAAATAATTTGAAATTGACGAGATCTGAATCGATTTTGGAAAGCGCTGGTTACACCAAAAATAGACAAATATTTAGTGACGAGGAAGAATTCGCGTTAGAAAGTTACCTTAAGAATGCAGCTGATATTTATTACAGATTTACACCTTATGAAACACGAAAGTTTGCATATGAGTTTACGAAAAAAAAATCTATCCCTGACTCGTCGAACAGACAAGTGATTGCTGGTGAAGATTGGTTAGGAAGTTTCCTGAAACGTCATCCTACACTCTCTATACGATCTCCTCAAGCTACCAGTTTATCTCGACCCACATCGTTCAATAAAAACAACGTCAATTTGTTCTTCGACAACTTTAAAACCGTTTACCAACATTTGAATCTAAGTCTTATCGATATTTGGAACGTTAATGAAACATGACTTACAACGGTACATGTTCCCAATAAAATGGTAGCTCTAGGAATCAAAATTGCCAAGGAATTAAAAACTTGGGAAAAATTGACGTCAGCTCAACTCTTACCAATATGATTCCTACATTCTTCGTTTTCCCACGTGTCAACTATAAAGAACATTTTATTAGACAAGGTAGGTACAGACGGCTATGTTAATCTTTCTGGATAGTTAAAAAAAAATAGTTTTTAAAAATTCGGCAAACATTTCGTAAAATACGTTAAACCCAGTAAAGAAAAGCCTGTTCTATTACTTCTAGACAACAACGGCCCCCATTTGCCTATTGAAAAAAGTGAATATTTCAAAGAAAATGGGGTAACAGTTTTGTCATTTCCTCCCCGCTGTAGTTATAGCTGCAGTCTTTACATAGAACAGTTTATGGACCAGTAAAGAAATATTTCAACAAAGCTTGCGACAACTGATTAGCGAGTCACCCAAAAAAGATTATTACGATCTATGACATACCTGAGTTGGTAAAAACATCGTTATCATTGGCACCTACAATTGATAACATACAGTCTCTATTCGGAGTCACTGGGATAGTACCACTCAATAAAAATATATTTCCTGACTCGAAGTTTAGCGGATCTTATGTGGCTGACAAACCAAAACCGGACTTGGCTACTATTGCACTACCATCAGCATCAGTTACTAACAGTTCTAAGCTATTAACTTCTCAAGCAAGACCATCGCATGACCCAAGTAACGAGACTGCAAACTCAGCTCTACAGGATGATGCTCTTGCCGTTTTAATAACTGATGAAAGTGGCACAGCAATATCGACTTCGAGTTGATTTCTATTTTAGACGCAATCTCAGAAACTAAGGAAGATCAAAGATTCAAAACTCCTGACAAAAAATGCACTAACCTAAGCAAGAAATATGAATATGCCTAGTAGTTCGTTCACTTCACCTGAAGAATCACGTTTAGAAAATATAAAAGTATTTGAAAACGAAAAAGTATTATTTATACAGAAACACCTGAAAAATAAAATCTTAAGGAATTCAAAATAAAACAACAATCTCGTCAGACGCTGAACAAGAAAACAAAAAACCAAAGATGGCTGAAGGACAATTTAAAGGGACTACCAAGGGTAAGGGCAAAAGAAAAGGAAAAAACCCTTAATGAGCGAAATAAGAGGAATAATGACAAAGAAGACGAAAGTGACGAGGATGATACATTTTGTTTAGGGTGCACTGAATCCTATAGTTTGAATATTCCTGGAGATGGATAGATTCACTGCACTATGTGCAAGTTATGGGCCCATGCAAAATGTGCAAATGGTAATCTATTGTTCTATGATTGCATCTATTGTTCTATCAAAAATTGCATCTCTGATTTAAAAGACTGATTTGATAGTCCAAAATCCCAAAAATGATCTGTTCCTTTAAAAACATATAATTTTATTAGTTATATATGTTAAGACGATTTGTTAACAAATAATTAAACTTAATAAGAAGATTAGTTATATTAGTTATGACTGTTTACCAAATGATTAAAAAAGTTAATAAGAAGTTTTCTAGCTTTGTTTCAGATACTTAATCGTAAAAGTATTATGTTTTAAGTATTTAGTTTGTCAAATGTTTAAATGTCTGATTGTTCATTCTAATTTGAAGTTTATTATGTTTATTGAAATTGTTAGTATTGACAATTTTGTTTCAATAAAAAAATTGATAATTGCAAATACTTCTTATAGTTTTTTATCCTATTTATCCCCAGATTTTGTACTAATTACTTCATAGGTCAACTTACCTCTAGTGAAAAATCAACCAACTTCAGCCAAGGGGTAGGTTGACTCGTATTTCATGTTCTACAAAATCAAGCTTGTACACTATGTTATAATTGTTTGCGAGCTTTTTGTTATCATTTTTTTCAAAAGCGTAATAGTGTATCTATCAGATGTATTGGTTCTAACGATAATATAAACTAAGCAAAAAAAATACAAGGGTCTTAACTGAAATTTGGTCAACCATCCCCGGTTTTCCAAGCCATTTTTTTTTCAGATGCTCAAAAGCGGTCGATTTGTCAATCTGTTATCTCATGGACTGTGGTGTGTGGTTCTTCGGCTATTTTGGCTTTTATTCCCTTACAGCTGCTTGAATGACAGCCAGAGCTAGGCCAGTCTTTCAGGTCATAATTCCCGCCTATGAACCGACCAAACCACTTTGGCACCGTGGTCTCCCCACAGTTCTCCATAAACTGAGCAAATCTTGTCTTTGTTTGAACAGCGTTTTTGTCTTTTTCTTAATAAAGAACCAGAATATGGAGTAAATGCAAGTTATCGACCGACACTTTCAATTTAAATAAACTTAAATACCTGAAAGAAAATTAAAGCGAATCTGAACAAATAAATGTTTGCAAATTCCATAGGTATTAATAATATATAAATAAACACTACTAACCCAACATAGATTTTTTTACAAACGTTAAATTTGCATTTATTGTAAAGTCCTTAGTAACTTTCCGGACAACCCGATATTATACTATAACATTCCCTATAATTCGGCAGCAAATCGACAGAAAATATCAAGTATTGATAATATAACGGTAGTTTATAAATAATCAAAATAAAATGCCGTTTTGCCAGTTAAATTCTAGATGAAGAACAAAAATCTGCATTAATACTTGATTGCCTTGGTCATCTTGCTTAATATTATGTATTTTCTGAAAGTTTCTGAAATGAAACACCTGAAACTATATTTCATTGATAACACTGATAAATACAAATGAGTTTATTGTTTATAACTGGAACAAACTATGTTATATATTATATAAAGTCTCACATAAAAACAGAAAACGAGATCAGATTATTTTTATCAGACATATCTTTTTTTGCTATAAAGTAGTATTGTATTGTAACAAATTATTAGAATGTCGTTATTAATGTTTTATAACGGTATTTTGTTTTTGATACTTATGTTAAACAGGCCGACATGATTTTTGTAACATTGATAAGAATGCTTTTTTGCGTTTCATTTAGTTAGTCGATTTTATATAAAATGGTAAGTTCTAGTCTTCGATTTTGCAAATTTTGTTATATATGCAGACAGTTTATTTAAAAGTCGCAAGCTAGATCTACATCTGAGGAAGTCAAAAAGCATATATTTTATATTTTAAGTGCCAAATTGGAGATCAAGATAAAATTTGGCCTCCTCATGTTTTGTGAATTGTCAAGTAAATTTAATGCAGTGGATGCAACGCAAGAAAAATTCTATGCCGTTTGCTGTTCCTATGGTGTGGAGAGAATCTACTGACCGTGTAAGTGATTGCTACTTTCGTATCACTAAAGCATAAGGGATTTCAAAAAAGCAAAGGGACAAAATTCAGTATCCAAACTTGCCTTCCTCACTTAGGTCAGTTCCTCATAGCCAGAAACTACCGGTGCCGATTGCGCCTTTAAACCTGGACAACATGTTTCCGGGTGATTCTAATTCTTCATTATGATCTGATCCAAAATTATCTGAAAGCCATGGACAAAGAAGGTAATGGTTTCACTGCCGACGGCAGAACCCGTCACTGACGCAATTAGTCTGGCGCTGGTGACTGTATATAGTGTCTGTTTCTTTGTACCGTTGTTATTTCTATTGGGTCTTTGTAAAGGTATGTTAAGTTGTAACCGGACCGCTTTATGATATGGGAGCAGCCGAAGGACTTTGTTAGGACCTTTTGGATTTAAACCAACTTCCTTTAGGCTTCTTTTTACTGTTTTTACACTAGCATTAACTTGCCTTGCATTCAGTACTTCGTTTTTTGGATTCGGAGCTGTAAATGTTCGATTTCGTAATGACTGAAAATATAATATATAGCGAAAAATATATAGCGAACATTCCTTTGCGTCGTGCACCGTTTACGTCCTTGTCCAGAGCGCCATCTGCAGTCCTCTCATATCGTTTTACAGCACGAGAGACCGTAGATTGACGTAGTCCCAACATTTGTGCGACCCTTTTTGCGACATTTGTCCGAAATTGCTTTAAAAAATTAATGCCATTGAATGTTATTTCTCATAAAATAAAGAGTTTCAAGGCATTTAATTTGGTTGTTGTTTTATTTGAATTTAAAGTTCGAATGCATTAAGAAAATCATCCTATATTATAAATAATTTTAAAGGTCCCATGCGTTTTCGTGGTTTTAATTATATCAATTTTACTTGGTTAAAACTTCAAAGCATTTTCAACTAGTCATTTTGTCCTAATACAATGTAGGCTATCTAAAAAAACCAAATTGCTGCTAAAATAGACTACGTGAGTTCCTGTTTTGCCACTTTGTTCAGTACTGCAGTCAGGAGCGCTTTTGAAATTAATCGTTTCCTCTAATTTTTCGATTATGGTAGCGACACAACATGACACTTCAGAACATGGAGAGAATTAAATAAATGATTATAATAGATACATTTTCTGTATATATATTAAAATTCGGCTTTAAGAAAAATAAAGGTCATTAAGTTTTTTTACCTGTTACCTCAGATCATTGCTTTATAAAGCCAGGTAATTTTGTATTACATTTTTTATAAAAGCAAATATATGCTATTATACAAAGATATTTTTCTTCAAAATTGCAGTTCTGTTTATTTTTTCATTAATATAAAGCGAGTTGTAAAACATTCTCATTCAATTTTTTCTAGCAATCTAGACACAATATAAAGTTTATTTCTGTTTATTACAAATATTCTTCTATCTTTCGAAGATAAGAATTCCACAGTGTTTTAAAAATGATTTGGCGAAGGAAAAAGTTTATTTCGATTACCCGAAAACAACCAGTTCGAGAAAATATGGAAATTACAAAGGTCGCTTCGGTCGTATGAAGTAAATTGAATTTTTTATTGTTGAAGGCTCGACGACCGTTTCTTTTAAACTGCGTTGCAAATGGATGTAATAAAACGTTGCTAGATTACGATACAGGAACACATTGTGATCAATTAAGGAATTATCTTATAATAAACATTATTTAAACAATACTGCATGGGAATTTGTTAAATAATATATTATTTATCATCACTCAAATATCATTACTCATCAATATCATCAATATATCATCACTCAAATTTCAATTTTACAATCTATTTATGGCACATCAACGTGTAAGTCTATTTAGCATCTTTGTAAATCAAATATATTTAATATAGGGTACAGGCTATTTAGCGACTGGACTCACAGTTTAATGTGGGTTCCACGGTCATCAGCCACCGATAACGCGGGAAAAGCGAGTGACGAATGCAGAAGGCATCTGACACCACTCAGATCCAAACTGGCGTGACTGAGGGGCAATTCCCTGTCCGATCACCACACTCCTGTTCGTTGAAATGCAGTATGCAAGCCCGAACTCGTCTCGGAGAGTCAACCATTCATCTTTTGTTTGTACCGCAACAAGTGACGCTTCACTTCGACCTCCCTAACGAGATGCCAACGTCCGTTCCAATTGTTAGTCAATGGTCAGTGTTAATCGAGAATCCCTGTGGCCATATAAGAAGAGATTTGATTTATGACAAATTATTTCAACAGTCCTATCTAGTCTAGAGCCATCATGTTGAAGTTATATGTTATCAAGGTCCGTAAGCTCCAGTTGGATCTACACAAAGTTGATTTTCACTTCACTATATTTGGAACTTCAGGTGATGGTTGTATTGCCAGTTGTATTGCAAGATTTACTATGGTTGCGGTATATTAACAAGAAAATTCATATCACATAAAATCTCAGTTTTTTCTAACTATGTTGTACTGATAAGTCATATTTAAAAGGGGGCATAATTTCAGGATGATGTCTTATCTCACTGATGAAAATTTTTTGTAGAAGTTTTCAAGAAAGATATTGGACGAATAACATGAATAGAGTTAAAAATTTACTTCTGAGGGTTTTCTTGTGCGAAAGTGTGGTATGTGCGTACAGAGCATTATATAACAATACAACTAGCAAACAATTGCTAGAGCAGTGCAATTATATATATATATATATATATATATATATATATATATATATATATATATATATATATATATATATATATATATATATACCAGGTGTCCCATTAAGGATGGATGACGGCCGTATCTTGAAAAATATTTATCCCACAGCTTTGGAGAAAAAAAATTGTACCGCAAGAGGGCGTGACGAGCTAAACATTTTTAAAAATAATTTTTTGTGTGTATTTTCAAGTGTTAACCGAGTAAGAAAAATTCTCAGTTATAATTAGCAAACTGTCTCCTACAACTTTGTTTTATGACATTTTGTCGTAATTTCACGAATAGAGGGGCGGGGGAAGTTTTACCTATTGAGATAAAAAGTCGTCTAATGTCCGTTTGCCTTAACAGATTTTCCTCAATTTGGATTCATTTAAAAAGCAATTTCTGGGACAATCAGATAATCTGAGAGATAAATTATTTAGTTTATAAATGAAACCGCGAGGTGGCGTTACATTCAACAATAGTTTTTTGAAGTTTTGTTCAGTTTTTTCAAATGGAATGGTACAGCTTTTACTACATGACAAGAAAGGTAATTTAAAGAGGAATCGTCCAGTGAAAACCCGAAATCGATATCTCTGATATGTCAAGAGATATTTCGATTTTTCTGAAAAAATCAGTTAGTTTTAATTTTTACCGTAATATCAAGTTAAAAATTGGTCTTAATATTTAGGTCGCATTCGCAACAGCAGCAATTTTATTTAAAAAATAAAATTATCTATTCAGTATCAATAATCATAAATGTTCTAATCCTGACCTTGATAATATTTTCTAATTTAATTACATAAGCGGAAAAAATGCCTTTCCCCAATTGTTGCATTTTCTCTTTTGTGATGTTTAAATACTACTTGACAGAATATTGAAATCAGTCATTAATAAATATACCTACTCTTTCTTTTAAACTAAATGAATGGATGAATGAAATTATGCGTTTTCGGGTTTCCAAATAAACCATGCAATCCTTAGGTACATTACACAAAGAGTGTAAGAAGGGAACCATGGAAACAAACAAAATCAGTCAAATTAACGAGGCCTATGACATGTTGGCGGTGTATTTTCAATGTTTTGAAAATGCATGTATTGCAAAGCGGCAATATGCAAGTCAATATCCCGAAAGAAGACATTATTCAAAGAAGGTGTTTACACGTCTAGCAAGACGCTTACGAGAAACAGGAATTGTGCATCCAGATCCAGTCCGCACCAGGTTACGTTCGATTCGTAATGGAGATAATGTCGTAAATGTTCTGCTTATGTTGAAACCAACCCCCATTTAAGTATTAGACAGATATCTGAAGAATTAGGTGTTAGCAAGACATCCGTTCATCGAATCTTAAGAGATAACAAGCTGCACCCCTATCATGTTGTCTTACACCAAGCCGTTTTGGATAACGATTTTGACAGACGGTTAGACTATTGTCACTGGTTAAAAAATATGTGTAGTGGAAATAAACAATTCTTAAAACGCATACTATGGACTAATGAAGCTACTTTTAGCAGTGATGGAGGCGTTAACTTACATAATATGCACTACTGGGCAGTTGCTAATCTACACTGGATGTTAGAAATCAACCACCAAAATAGATGGAGTGTGAACGTATGGTGTGGTGTTTTGGGAGACAAAATTATTGGTCCCTTTATTTTTAATTGACATTTGAATAGTGAAACATATTTAAATTTTTTACAAATTGACTGCCAGAACTAATGGAAGATGTTTCGTTGGAAACAAGAAGACAAATGTGGTACCAGCATGGATGCCATGCCCACTTCTCGCAGGTGGTTCGAAACTTCTTGGATGCTTCGTTTCCAAATCGTTGGATAGGACGAGGTAGTTGATTTTCGTGGCCGGCGCGCTCATCGGATTTGACAGTCCTCGATTTTTACTTGTGGGGAAGACTAAAAGACCTTGTTTTTCAAACTCGTCCTACCACACGAGAAAACATGATTGAAAGAATTCAAAATTCAATAACCAGCATTTCAAGAGCGGAAATTTTTAGCCGTTTTTAGTACTCGTCGAAAAATAAATCTTTGCATTTCTAAGGATGGAAGGCATTCTGAACATTTAGAAAGGCGTTAAAGTTCAGATTCTGTTAATTATTAGACTGTTGTGCTGTTAATTTTATTTGACTGTTGTTATTATTATTATCTTCGTTGTTGGCCCGTTGGCCTTTAAACACGCTCCAAATTAATATGGCATGAAGAAGTTGAACCAGTCCTAAGCCTGGGTAAAGTGTGAAGGAGGGCAAACATTAGGTTAATATTTTTTAACTTAACTATAATAATAATTTAACTTAAATAACTGCAGGTAGTAGTGAAATAATAACTGATTTTTTCAGAAAAATCGAAATATCTCTTGACATGTCAGAGATGTCGATTTCGGGTTTTTACTGGATGATTCCTCTTTAAATTACCTTTCTAGCCATGTAATAAAAGCTGTACCATTCCATTTGAAAAAACTGAACAAAACGTCAAAAAAACTATTGTGGAATGTAACGCCACCTCGCGGTTTCATTTATAAACTAAATAATTTATCTCCCAGATTATCTGATTGTCCCAGCAATTGTCTTTTAAATTAATCTAAATTGAGGAAAATCGGTTTAGGCAAACGGACATTAGAGGACTTTTTATCTAAATAGGTAAAACTCCCCCCCACTTCTTTATTCGCGAAGTTACGACAAAATGTCATAAAACAAAGTTGTAGGAGACAGTTTGCTAATTATAACTGAGAATTTTTCTTACTCGGTTAACACTTGAAAATACACAAAAAAATGATTTTTAAAATGTTTAGCTCGTCAGGCCCTCTTGCGGTCGTTTTAGAAGCTTAAAAATATTTTTGGTGAATTTCTCATGATCATTTTTAGTACAATTTTTTTCCCCCAAAGCTGTGGGATAAATAGTTTTCAAGATACGGCGGCGATCCGTCCTTAATGGGACACCTGGTTGGTATATATATATATATATATATATATATATATATATATATATATATATATATATATATATATATATATATATATTATTTATTTATTTATTTATAGAGTTTTCCAACACGGGCGCTTGACAGTATAGTGGCCATGTTGATGAAGCTACAGTTGTACAAGTTATAGTAACAAATGTTGGGCAAATTATCACGAAGAATTATTAATCATTATTAATCAATTGCAGCATTGAGCAACGCATACAAATAATTCAACTTTACTATCAGAACGAGTGTTCAGTTGGAACTACGTTCTGTGTGCTACGTGATTTTTACGGTTCACGCAATCGCTCTGTTGAATCGACTATTCGTTGTTTGGTGAACAAATATGCATCAACTGGTTCAGTAAACAATCAAACACCCGTATGTCGTCGAAATGTGAGATCTGCAGAAAACATTGTTGCAGTGAACGACAATGTGCAGGATACACACAACAACTTGGCGAATTTTGTCAGAACTTGAGCGGGCACCCGTAGAAAATTCAATTGACCTAGAAACTGAAGGTAAATCAAGTATCATACCATAGGCAACGTCAAGTATTCGTTGACTGATTGTTGACCCTGATTTCGAACGGAAAATTATCTTCATCGACGAGGCCTATTTTTGGATGAATGGCTATGTCAGAGCAAAATTGTCGCATTTGGGGAGATAACAATCCACCTGACACATATCAGTTGCAAATGCATTCAGAAAACGTCACTATTTGGTGTGGATTTTGTTTCGGCGGTATCATTAGCTCGTACTTCTTCCAAAATGAAGCTGGTGCTGCTATAACTGCTACCGGCGAGAGGTACAGGTCGATGATATACAATTTTCTTGTGCCCTAAATTGGAAGATATGGATGTCAACGACATATGGTTCCAATAAGACGGTACAACGTGCCATACAGCGCATGCAACAATGGATTTTCTGCACGACAAATTTGACGACATAGTTATTTCGCGTTTTCGTGGCGTCAACTGTCCTCCGAGATCGTGTGGTTTAACGCCATTAGGCTTTTTCTTGTGGGGCCACGTTAAATCACAGGTCTATGCGAATAAGCCGCAAACGATTCATGCCTTAAAGCCAATATAACCAGAGCCATGAATGATATCGAACCCGATTTATGCGGTGGAGTCATTGAAAATTGAACCTCTCGGATTCGCGCTGCCTCGCGAAGTCCAGAAAAGCTTCCGCGCCCAGTAATGTTGGAATTACTAGGTTCTCAGGTAGAACCGCGTTTTAGATTTGAAAAATCTCGACGTTTCGGCTTCCACTTTGTAGCCATTATCAAGAGAATCTAGTTGATTTTCCCCGAGGCCAATATATAAATATATATATATATATATATATATATATATATATATATATATATATATATATATATATATATATATATATATATATATAGTCTGAGGAGTCTAAACATCGAGAGATAAAACATATGATATCCAGTTGAAGGGATGGGTAAGATTTCTCAGTCAAGAAACCACCAAAAATGTTCATTTAGGCGGAGATGCAGGTTGTTGTGTGTTCCACATGAGATTGTGTAACCCAACAAGGAAAAAACGATCAGATATGATTAATATGTTTTCATTATTGTTCAAATTTCACTAAGAGTCGATAAAAAAACGCTCTCATTTGACGAAGAAAAAAGTACTGTTTCCCCACAGCCATCCGCCAAACGTTACAACAGCAAAATTGCTCGAGTTACACTACGAGTTAGGTCGCATGCATCCTATTCTGCGAATTTGTCCCCTCCGACTATTTCACTTTCCATGCGGAAAAAAACTATCGGCTGGGAAGAAATCCACATCAAATGAAGTCATCATCTCTCCCCGTTGCCGCTATTTTACCGAGTACTTTGTGGGAGGCATAAAAAGTTGGAAAATCGTTGGGCAAAATCTAGCTAAATGGAAACTGTATTGACAAATAAATCGATTTTCAGTATTTTATTTAAAAAGTATCTAACTTTTACTCTACCCTCGAATATAACCACAGAACTATGTAAAAATATTTCTTTATGGGTTTTGTTTATAATTCAATTTTTTTTTGGTTGTTAATCTAACAGTCATGTTTTGCTTTGTAAAAAAAATGATAATTGTAATTTCTGATTTTCTATTTTTTGTTTTTTTCTAGCTTAACGCAATAAGAATGTTCAATAATTATATATTAAATAATCATTGTGGTTACTTCAAATTAAATAGCTAAATTGACGAGAACTTCCTTGTGAAAAAGGACACGAAATATAAGTCTAGATGTAAACAAGCTGTTATGTTAAAACATGATCCAGTAATTAACTAATTGTTCTGTCAGGCAACGCAACAACAGGTTACATCTCCATCTGCCCTTTGTCCGCCCTTTTATGCCCCAAGATCGAGTTACGTTCTTTACACACCTTGCAAAGCTCGTTTTGATAACCTTCGGCATTGCATGACTAACAAGATAACTTATTAGGTGTGTTAGTATTTACTCTGTGTAATATTATAGCTACGGCGGACGAATCGCCTGAAAGGCAACTAATAAAACTTTGTTTCCATTGTTGTTGAATTATGTTTTATTTTAGAGTGCGGCATAACATCAAGTTTTGTATTAGTTAGTTAAATCGAGCAGTTAACACAAATGTTTTAGATTTATTTTTGATAGTTTTACTATTAAAAATATCTAAGCCTAGAACCATGTAAAAATATATTTTTATAATATTTTTATTCCTCTGAAAAATTTTAAATACAAATTTGCAAGTATTTTGAGTAGCGTTTAACCAACTTTCTTATTTTAGCAGTTATACTATCTTTTCCAGCAGTTTTCTTCCACGGAAATATTTGGCATATGTATATAATGTGTCCACGCCACTGTCCCAGCCAAAGTGGCAGAAAATTCAACCACGAAAACTGACGAGGTGAGCCCAACGAGACCGACCGAAGAACAATAAAATATAAATAGATTCCTTGAAATTACGCTGTAATATCTTTCGAATATTGGTTAATAAAAGTGTAAATAATTAAAACCAGTAGTATCACAACATAATGAGTCTGGTGCTTTTTCACTTCGAGGGGAGGCAAGCCGTACTTATATAAAACTCTGATCTTCAAACCATATTATCCAATCGTCTCGCTATTTCACGAAAATTTTAACCAGCTTCTTTCATAGCAATAGCTTTTCCATTTTCAAATTCGGATAGTTGCTCGAAATGATACACTCATTGCATTTTAGCATTTTTAATAAAACTTTAAAAATATTGCTTAGCTTAGTAGTATGTAAAAAATATCACACAACATCATAAAAACAACATTCTATGAGCAAAATTCGTCTCAGTTTTTATGTTCAAGATATGCTATACAATGTGTATATCTTCAGTTTTATTTAAATATATACATATCTATAACATAACATATCTATAACATAACATATAACATATCTATTCGAGAAAATCAAGAAATCAAACAATACACAGATATACATAGCGATATGAGAAAAAGAAGACTTAAGTTTTACGGACACATCAAACGGATGAATCCGAGTAGGCTAACTAGACAAATAGTCGAATTTTATGAAAATAGGAGTAGAGCTAAAGTAGAAATAATTAAATGGATTGCTGCAATTAAAGACGGCCTAAGATCAGCAAATATTACACAAAGTGAAATTCAGGATAGAGGCTGTTTCAGGCACAAGGTTAACGTTTGGAAGGTTGGCCAGAGAGAAAAATGTGGGAAGACTGGAACAACTTGGTCTGACGAAAGGAAAAAAGCTCATAGCGAAAGAATGAAATTAGTATGGGCTCAAAGGAAGGCTAACAATAACAAACGCCTCTAATTGTACTTCGCGTGGTCCACCAGGGCCCATACGTGAATAATAATAACATATCTATAACAGGTGGCATATTTTTACTGATAAAAAAATAAAAACATTTCCCTATTTTAATTGAAATATCGAAAAAAACACCATTAACATATATCTTAGAGAGCGAGCGAATTCATCTTTGGCTGCAGTAGCAAATTTCCTAATAAAGAGATTGTACAGAATAGCAACATGAGATTGTCTATGAATTAATTAACTGGAAATAATATAACTTCATACATAATTTTGTTATGAAGATATATTTTACAATTTCATTGTATGAAATTGTAAACGCATAAAGAATCAAATAGTCCAATTCTTCGCGATATTTTTATCCACTGAAAATAAACATCATTCCAGACATAACGGTTTCCTTAAATGTTTCGTTTTTCTTTTAATTATTTCTCTTTCTAAGTAATCTTTGTATTAATTAATTCGGTAATTGTTGTTCTGACATGCCAGACTTGCTTCTTTTGGTTCGTTGATACTTGGTGTTGATTTAGTTGGAGTTCTCAACATTTATTTGAGGCTATCAACATCTGTTTCGATAGGTGCCTGATTTTCGGAAATATTCTTATTACTAGGGTTGTATGATAAGTACTAGGCCTTGACAAGAAAACACATTTATATGTGTAAAATTTATTTTACTTTTAAACCGAACCTGTCAATTCGATACTCTTAGTCCAATGTTTTTATCTTTTGTATCCCTTCTAAAAAATACGATTGCTCCAACCTTCGAAATAATGGTTCGTTAACTATTCGTGACTGTTCTTTAGTCTCTGGTGTACCGTGATAAATCCATGTTTCGTTATCAATTATGAACCGAGGCCAAAAATCATTCCAATTGCGTTTTAACATGGCTAAAGAGTCTTGTGAAGTTGACACACGTTTGTGTTTATTGTCAATTGTGAGCAATCGCGGCACACATCTTGCGGAATTTTTTCTATCTAAATGAGATATTAAAATATTCTGCACCCTTTCAATTGAGATCTCGACTGTCGCAGCAATCTTACACACTTTCACTCTCCGATCGTTTATCACGATATTGTGAATTTTTTCAATATTTCTGAAGTGGTAACCTCATTTGGACGACCTGGCCGATATTCATCAAATCTACTTGTACTGCCACGTTTGAATCCAGCCGTCCAATATTTTATGGTGAATAACGAAGGTGCATAGTCATCATGCAATAAGCTGAACTCCGTTTTAATCTCATAATTTGTTTTCTTTTTCAAAAACAGGTATTTTATCACTACTATATATGCAATTTTTTCTATTATAGTAAAATCACAAAAGTTGTTCTATTTAAATGACTGCCATTCACAAACTACACTTACAGACAGTTTGGCAATATTGTTGTAAAAGGTGATATTACATTTTCATATTCATATTCATATTTTATATTTGTATGCATTTTAGAATAAAGAGTGTCTAGTATATTTAAAGAGGCAGCAACAATGGCCATACAGAACTTAAAAAACAGGAAATCGTCCGGTACTGATGGCATAATATCTAAGAGGTGAGCATAACATAAAATTGGCGTGGATGTGATGTATATAATATTTGTAACATTATACAAGGCTCGCTAACAGAATGTAACATTTACCGCAGAGTAGCATTGATATTCTACGCAAGCCAAATTTTTCTTACCTTACTCCTTATCATAATCAACAAATGACTGAAGATGTTCCTACTCCTACAAATCGCAGACAAACAAGCAAGTTTCTCACTTGGAAAAAGCAGGAGGGAACAGATCCTTAGTGGACGTGTAAGAGTTAGACACAGTTATTCATCTGTTGTATGACTAGAAAAAAAAACTATTTTTAGAGATGTGTCATATAAGACAAAATAAGACCACGATGAATTTTAAATCACATACGAGTGGTCTTAGCAGTATTTAGTGCCATATTCTCAAATAACACCAAACAATGGATGTTCGTGTTGAAAGTGCTCCAGTCTTTTCAACCTCGATGGTTGTAGGTTGAAATACCTTAGTGTTTAAAAAAGATTGTTAATTCCTGTTTGGGCCCGTATCGTTCAAGAACGTTATTTAGATACACATGTTTTAAACTATAGTCATTAATTGTAAGTTTATATATTTATTGTTGTGTGAATTTATATTTTAACATGTTGGTGTTCTATACTATTTCATTGTTTATTAAATAATAAAAGAGTCTCCTGATGAAGTCATCAAAACAATGACGAAATATTGAGACGATTAAATACTTGTTTTACTGCTGACCGCCAGCCCGATAACAACCAATTTCCCCAAGAAAAAAACTATATATATATATATATATATATATATATATATATATATATATATATATATATATATATATATATATACATATAATGAGAAACGTCTTCGAGGATTGGAAAAGAAGTGTTGCTGTGGGCGATAGACGAATAAATAACCTTATCGTAGCAGCAGACTAATCCGAGCTAGAAACCATTATGACAATGCTCACGAATATAAGCAAATAACTAAACGTTCTCTAACTTCAACTGAATATCTCTAAAACTAAAGTATTAGCTATAAATGCCTGAAATACTTTGGTCACATAGCAAGATGAACGGATGATCTAGAAAGACTTATGATACGTGGAAAGATCAATGGGAGAAGGCCAAGAGGCAGGTCGCCTGTACGATGGATCAAAAACAGGCAATGGTAGAGCAGGGCTTGTATTTGGCTACTGAATTGGCACAAGATATGGTCGCATGTAGACTAACCGACAACTATCGACAACGTGATGTGAATGCACATTTATATGAGTTAAGGACTAAGAAGAAGCAATTGGAATGCAATTTTTCGGCTTGTTTTTGACACTTTGAGTGAATAGAAGTAAATGCTTAGGTAACGTGCATTTTATAAGACCTTTAAATAACTTTCTATAGAACCATTCTGATATGATTATATTGTTTTTGGACATGAGTAATGCTTTAACCTCTGAAATATAAATGAACAACGAAGAGTAGCATCAAGAACAATAACATTTGAATCTGACAAGTCCGTGTCTTTTGTCAAATTTAAAATGTTCTGTCATAATTCCGCTTATAAATAACCTGCAAAATATTCTAATATCGTTTAAATGTTATTTGCTTTTTTATCTTACAAATTATAACTTTACTTAGCACAGATTGACGTTAATAAACCCATGACTCAACAGACAATGAAATAATAACCGATTTATTATTAGTATTATTAGGGATACATGACAAAATCTAATTTGTCAAGATTCATAAGCTTAAGCTAAATTACTGTCTAGCTCAAATTTCGACATGCAAATAATCTACCACACCTGAATTGGTGCGGCTTCTAAATTTATTATCGAAATTTATACCAAATTACATCAATTTTAGTTTTTATAAACTCAAAATTATTACAGCGATTAATAATCATGTCTACTTCTTTATATTAACATTTATATTATAAATGGTACAATAAGAAAAATAGATTAATTTTGAACTTTTTAAAATGTTGAAATTAAAGCTTTTTCAATGTAACAAACGTGATGTCAAACGGTATATATAT
>JARFXV010002262.1:2500-47668 GCA_031761425.1 Cosmopolites sordidus
CCTGTTCATTGGAGCGAAATTTCTTCTTATCGAGCAGTTTTTTGACATCTGAGAACAGGTAATAATCGCCGGGGCCTAATCTGGAGAACACGCTGGATGAGGAAGCAATTCGAAGTGCAATTCATGCAATTTAGCCCTCGTAGCCAACGATTTATGATACGGTGCATTGTGTTGTTGTAACAGTACTTTTTTATTCATTTGGAGCCTTTTTGATTGCATCTCGTTTTTGAAATGCACCAATAACAATATGTAACATTCGCTGGTTTTACCTTTTTTGAGATAATCGATGAACAATATCCCATGGGCATCCCAAAATATAGAGGCCATAACCTTGCCTACCGACAGTTGTGTTTTTGGTCGCTTTGGATGGCTTTCACTGCCTGATGTCCGCTCAGCTGAATGCCAATTTGACTTCGGAGTGTAGTTATGGATCTGTGTTTCATCCATTGTCTCATACCGCATAAAAGCATTATTTTTATTTCGTTTAAACAGCTCCAAACATTGCTCAGAATGATTAATACATTGTTGTTTTTGGTCCGCTATGAGTAATCGCGGAAACCATTTCGCCAGTAATTTACGCATTCCCAACAGTTCATGCAAAATGGTGTAAACACTTCCTTTCAATATCTTCATATCAGCTATCTCTTGTAGTTTTAATTTACGGTTTTGCGAAATAATTTTGTGAATTTTTCTGATGGTGTAACCACCACATTTGGGCGTCCAGAGCGTCATCGGTGTTTGTACGATCACGTTTGAATTCAGCATATCAATAAATTATGGTTGATTTTTCAGATCAGAGTCCGGGTAATATTTATTAAGTCATTGTTTTGCTTCAACGGTATTTTTCTTCATCAAAAAGAAATGTTTAATCAACACGCGAAATTCGTTTTTTTTTCATTCTTTTGAAAATAACAAAAGTGACAAGTCAGAAACTAGTAGACAGATTGTTATAAAATTTTGATACATGCATTTGAAGGTTAGCACAATCGACCACTGACCATCTAACATATATGTCAAACCGCGAACTTATTGACCGATATATTACATGAACAGATTGCCTTTTTCACGAAGTGATTTAACTGATTTGTAAATGACCAGCTAATTTTGCTTTTGCAATTAGGTCGAGGAAAGTGTGGTATATATTGCATCGATTATAAGACATAGGGTTCTAAGACCTATATATGGTTATCAGATCTATAAATATGTTCCAAATTTTTGTCAGTTAGGACGCTTTCTGACAAAACGGACGATATAAACTGGGACTTAAACAAAGTTTTAAGGGACGATATTACAAGTTGTTTTTCATGTAATGGACCCTTAAGGTTTTATTGGCAGTTTTGCAGTTAGAAGTTACTTAGTCATCATTTGGCTTATGGCTCTAGATCATAGCTTCATCTGGATATAAGGTTAAAAGACGTCAAATGCTGCAAATAATTAACAAAGTTCAAACTAGAAATCTTCTGAGAATAACAGTTCCTTCTATAAATGAGCTTCGAATTATACCCAATAAGTTTAAAAGTCACATGAAGACACCCAATAAAGCATATAACATATAATGAAATAAACTAGCAATTGATTAGAAATCTATTCAAATTTAAAAAGTAGGCCTAGAAATGGCATATATGAATTGCAAAATTCGTAGTTAATTGTTTTAGATAAATATAAGGCTAAAAAAGTTAATATAATTAATATTTCAAATACATCTATTAAATTAACTTGATATAAGTTGCTTAGATAAGTGACTGTGTTTGTATTTAACCCCGTTCAAATAGTTCTTAAAATTATATATTGGTCCTAGTTAAGCTATAATAACGTTCTATATAGGCTATAATAGAAAAAAGTAAGTAACTTAAATAAAAAAATGTTAACAATTAATACAGTAAGTAAGATAATTACAGATGAAATCCTTCACCTTTTTAATTTATGCGTTAGTGTAAACTTTACTTTAAAGTTAAAGTTAAAAGAATCTTTACTGTAACATTTCACTTTTCACTTTCACTTCAACAATAACATTTTGAAATAGAGATCTTTCTAAAAACTAATAGTGCAAAGAAATTTCTTTTTTAAATTAAGTGCATGGGCAATATTTTGATATATGGTACCCGAGACAACGCAGATCGACAAAAATACTTAAATTACATTAACAAGACACTCCGGAAGATTATATTTAAAGCAAAAATAGAAAAAGATGATACCATTAACTTCTTCGGTCTATGTATAACAAGGAACGCTATTAAATTTCAATTTGTTATTTCTAAAAATCCACCTTTTTAAAACATTATAAAACAGAAAATCGGCCTCGTCAATGCTTGCGTTAACAAAATAGTTTCATTTCAGTCATAATACTTGTAGGAGCTTGGAATCGCATATTTACTCTGGCAACACTGGCGGATCTCGTATTGTGTGTATATTATTTATAAGCTAGAGTATATATTAGATCAGATCTCGTCTTTGTATATTGTTGTAACAGATCTCATCTTAAAAGATAGATTTCTTGTATAAAAAAAAATACTTAAAACTTACCCCTCTATTAACCCCACAAATTGGTCAAGTTTAAATTTACTGGGGCAAAAAGGAAAATTTAATATAACTACTCTATCAGCCGGATCTGTCGATCTAATATTTTCACGTATGGTAGATAATGTTTCTAAATCATTCCGGGTGTCGATCCGTTGATGCTGTGAAGAGTCACGACGTTTCGCCAAAATCGCATTTGGCATTTTCAAATGTTATCGGCTTCGACTGAAGAGTCCAACTGACGTGCACAGATCGCTGTGCTCGCTTTTATAGCTGACCGACTACAGAAGCGACTGCGCATATTATATCAAGGTAGTTCGAGACCATTTATGGCGCTCGGCAACGATGTCGGGCGTCCGTTTATTGATTTTTCTACCTCGCCGCCACGTTGCCGCATTTTTTCTGTTTTCAGAAGGGATTTCTATACTTTTGGAATGTTGCGAGCGTCGTTTCGCGTATTTAGCTCAACTCTTTCTTCTATTTCAAGGTCTTCTCTGATTGTTCAGACCTTGTAGTTTTCAATATTCGCTATTTCTTTGACTCCTTCAAAATTGATTTTATGTCCTGTATGTAGATGGTGCTGGAACAGAGCGGAAGTGGTTTGTTTGTTTTTTAAGTCGTTTTTATATTCTTGTCTAGAATACAAAATACAAAAACATATATATATATATATATATATATATATATATATATATATATATATATATATATATATATATATAAAAGAGCGTTTAGCTTGAGCCCAGTCGATGACAACCAAACCGGTATTGGGAAACGCTTGCTGGCGCGTTGGGTGGTGGATGGGGAAACGACAAAGCACCAACGTGGAGTGCGGGTGTATTTTCTTTGTTTTTATATCATTCTCTACGAGCCCACCTCATTATTTTATATATATATTAAATCATTCCATTTCCTATTAATTTTCATTAATACATTTTTGGAAACTGCGTAAGGATCGTGAGTTATTTAAATTGAAATGTGAATTTTTCTAAATAATCGGATTTTTATTGTTTATAATTCAATTTTTCAAAAATTTTCAAAAATAATTTGATATAATAAGCAAACAATTTTCAATTGAAAAATTGCATCATTTTAATTTTATAATCAATTATTAGAAGTAAAAATCCGATTATTTAGAAAAAATCTCATTTCAGTTTAAATAACTCACGATTCTTGCGGAGTTTCGAAAAATTTGTTAACCAATATTTATAGGAAACGAAATGATCTACAAAAAAGGTCGAATAACATTTTTCGATAAAATTGATAGTTTCGTCGAGAAATTGAAAAAAATATAAAAATTTATTATGCATTCAACTTTAGCCTCGAATAACTTTTGAAAAAGTAAATTTATCGAAAATTTATAAGGGATGCTTTCTGAAGAACGTTCAATTTTCTACAAAGATATATAATAGTCTTTCCGCAGTATCGTTTCGCTGAGAAGATAGATATAAAATTTCAAATTAAAAAAAAATCCTATGTTATTTAAATGGGAAATTGAAATTTGCGTTACGGCACCTCTTAATATTAATATTAAGAGCTTTAGCTCTCACAGTATTTTTTTTCATCATTTTTAACAATATTTTCGATGCCTTTAAGAAAACAAATACTCCATTTTTTGAGACAGTCCATGTGTATATATATATATATATATATATATATATATATATATATATATATATATATATATATATATATATATATATATATATATATATATATATATATATATGCATGGCACTTGAACCCGACTCCTTTTGATTTGCAATTTTTATATGTTATAGTACCCCACTAAATACTTTTATGTGTTTTTTTTCGTTTTTTTTTTGAGCAACCGGAAAAGAGTTATGAATTTTTCAAAAAAACGGCATTGTTTTTAAATACTCTATAACTCTTCGAAAAAATTACCAAATAAGACAATTTTTTTTATTATTCGTTTTTGAATAAAATGTTCAAAAAATTACAAAAAACGAATTTTTCAATTCTTCTATAAAATTTTTGATTTTTTTCTTTAAATCCTTATTTTTTCAGTTTTTGATAATTGAAGTTAAGGGACATTGGTCGGTCGTAGTTAGAACTTGGTTGGGTAACCGTAATATAGGAAACCTTACGAACTAGGCCATGGGCCAACCCGGCCTAAAGAGTTAACTTTTTTCATATATAATAAAATATACCTATAAGTAAGTACTAACTAAGGTTTTCCAAATTTTAGATTTGATATATTAATTTTTAACTCGGGTATGCAATGTATTACCAACACTATCTATGCGTTACTCTGTTAAGAAGTCTCAGGTGATTTAATTTGTCACCGTTAGTATTTACCCACATAAGGTAATATATAACTGTCGTCTTATCTGACACATCTTTCTTTGGGGAATTTGTTCGTATTACAGATGCTGTACTAGCATACCATATGTGCTTATAAGCATTTTTTTGAATTAAGATCGAAATATTTCCTTTTTATTTATAATGTCAAATACTTTTCTTTCTCATAATAAAGAGAATTTGTTTCTCAACTTGTCCGCATAATGTATTACAATATAATATAATACTGAACATTTTATCATATTTTTAAAATGCCTCATTTTACATACACAATTTGTCTGAATTCGGTTGAATTGACCGAATTTTTATTCAAGATAGAAAAATACAATTAAAAAGAATAAATATTCGACTTCACATAACATTTCTGTGATGATTGGCATGACTAAAATCAGTTGGGCAAATTTTGCGTAGCTGTAAAAATGGAACGAAAAAGTATCCGCATCCTAGGTGTCATGAAAAAATTATATTGATGACGGTTTTAAATGGAAAACCATTATTCATCAGAAATTGTGTATCGATACTATCGAAATTGTGCACCGATAGTATCGAAATTGTGCACCAATACTTAATTTATCAATATATTCCCCTTGAAGAGCAGTATAATGATTCCAACGCTTTTCTAAAATTTCTACACCTTTTTTTATAGAACGATTTCTTTTTTCCTTCAAAATATCCTTGAGTTTCAGCAATTGCCTCTTCATTGCAGTGAAATTTCTTTCCAGCGAGAATTTTTTGAGGTTTCAGAACAGAAAATAGTCGCTGGGAGCCAGATCTGGAGAATACTGTAAATGAGGAGGTAATTCGAAGTGCAATTCATGCAATTTAGCCATCGTCATCAACAATTTGTGATACGGTGCATTGTCTTGGCAACAGCACTTTTTGTTCTTCATTTGAAGACTTTTTGCACATTAGCAATTTACGCATTTCCAAATGTTCAAGCAAAATGGTGTAAACACTTTCTTTCTATATCTTAATGATAGCAGCTATCTCCTGCAGCTTTACTTAACGGTATTGAGAAATAATTTTGTGAATTTTCCTGATGTTGTCTGGTGTAACCACCTGATTTGGATGTCCAGGGCGTTCAGCATCATCGGTGTTTGTACGGCTACGTTTGAATTCAACATACCAATCAATTATGGTTGACTTTCCTGGGACAGAGTCCAGATAATGTTTATGAAGCCATTGTTTTGCTCCAACGGTATTTTTATTCATCAAAAAGCAATGCTTTTGATGAAGAAAAGAAGCAACACGAGATTCTTTTTTTCCATTGTTTTGAAAATAAAAAAGTAGGGGCACTACAACTCAAAAACTAGTAGACTCTCATGAAATTTTGAAAAGTTGGCACAATCGACCACGATAAGGTTTTTTTGTAAGTAACTCCATCTATATGTCAGACCAGGGACTGTGCTGAAATCAGCTAAGGCTAAGAATATTCGTGTTCATGTTCGCATATTCATGTTCGTATGCATTTATTCGACGTGAAAATACTAAGAAAACAATTTATTTGAACACAGTTGTTATCGGCTAAGAAGAATATCTAATTTAACATAACGCAGTACATAACAGACCATAGTAGCATAGTAACGCGCTGCTACAAACATTATTGAAGGTTAAAAGCATCCTAAGATGATGCTGTTGTGTGATAGGGTTATAAAGTGCGTTATATACAGCGAAATATCCACAAAAAGGGCTATATAAACATATTTAAGCGATAAGCACAAAATATCGAAGTATGAAAGTATTGATTCTGTGGAATTCCGAGATGTAGACATAGAATCAATATCTTGATCAAAGAGTTACAGATGGAACATGTCACTTCAGTTCACCGAATTTAAAGATTGTTCTACCTCCTATGTTCTATCGTTGGGCCTATATCTCTCCTCTTTTAATCTTCGTCTTTTCAGCAACGTTTTTTACACATTTATGGTAATACCGTTTGATGCCCAATTAGCACGAGGACTAGAGAAAATTAAAAAAAAAGTGGACATTAAGGTAGTCTTACAAAACAAGTAGATAAACGTGAAAAATCGTGGATTTATTAAATTCGTTGTCAAGATTGTGATTGAAGATATGTTGGAGAAACTATTAGGGTGTAACGAGACTATTTGCGTGTTTTCTTTATATATAAATAATAGTTTAAAATTCAGTCCTCAGAGGTCCGACAAATAAACATTCAATATTAAAGTGAATCCACTGAAAAATATTCGGGCGGTTGTTTGAAACAAAAACGTTAAAACGAGTAAAATAAGTTGCGAAGTAAAGTCAATTTTAAGAGAATATTTTAATAAAGTCTTGAAAATTATGAATACACACTTCTCAGCTCTGGTTCAAAAAGTTCCGGTAGGGTGACAGACGGAAGGGAGTCTTGAAGATAGGGGAAGATTGAGCTGTCTATAGTATCCCAGTGCCGACGTTTTAAGAGCACCTGTGGCTGCTGGTCTTAGAACAAGCAATAGGAAACTTTCAGGGAAATTAGGAGCATTCCATATTACCACTAACGGTATCCAATATTTCAGTTAATATCTAAGTTCCTCAAAAATGCAAATTATTTTGTATTATATAAGTAGACTTATATTAAGTAGATATAAAGAACATATTACCTACATTAAATATAGGAGACATTCGAAATTACATTAGAAGTGAATAATAAGTGGTCTCTTCAGTTTTTCTCTTCATGGCTGTTTGGGTTCCTCTTATTTTTGTTATTATTTTCTGTGGAAAAGTGGTTGTTTCCATTGTATAACTGATCAATGGTGGCATGGATCAATGATCAATTTCCCGAAAAGATAAGCCGGCCTATCTTAGACCTATAATGCGGTCCCTCTTAGATTGTGTTAATTGGCGAAAAATTCCACGTTTAAAGAAAATAATTGCAGTAAAACAAATCACTGTCAAATCATAAAAGTTACCGAAATGATATATTTTTAGGGAAAATGTGACAATGCCACAAACTTTTTTATACGTACAAGTGCTTCGTTGCTATGGTTGAAATTTTGATCACTTATTTCTAAGGTCACTATAAACAAGTATACAAAATATAATTACAATACAAAAACTTTATATATATATATATATATATATATATATATATATATATATATATATATTATAATTAATTATAGGAAGTAATTATAAGATCTTTTTTATTTGTTATATTAATTAATTGATTATATTAATTAATTAATTGAATTATATATATATATATATATATATATATATATATATATATATATATATATATATATATATATATATATATATATATATATATTATAATTAATTATAGGAAGTAATTATAAGATCTTTTTTATTTGTTATATTAATTAATTGATTTTTATTATAAATTTTATGCAAATCATGTTCTATTTGGTTTAAGTTATTAAAAAACATCAGGTCAATCTTCTGTTTGTCTAATTTTATTACATTAAAATTCTAATTCAAGGTATGATGTGAAAATCATGATTTATTTTTTAATTTTTAATTTTTAAAAACACGATTAATCGAACGAACACACGGCGTGACATTGGATTTTATCGATATTTGCGAAGCAGACTGCATTCCAACATAATTTTTTTATCTGTACTTTTATTATTCATTCTTTAGTTTGGAGTCACGGCTGTGATTTTAGGTGGTTTATTCAAATTTATAAACGGGAGAAATCTTATATATTCTTATTGTCATAACTTACTTAGTTACTCCAGGAGGGCGTCTTCGGCTTTTGGTCATAAGAGACCGTTTTTCAACTTAAAGGTCAATTGCTAACCAGTGGTACGAAGAGTACGGAAGGTTAATTGGAATGTGAGCAGTCTACCGCAGAATCAGATCTTTTGGATTAGTTTCTTACAGACCATATGTAGCTCTACCTTTAATGGCGGAACATCGGCGTCAATGGTCGGAGTGGTGCAGAGAAAGACATCAGTGGGCTGCGGAATGGAATAGTGTTATTTTAAGTGACAAGTCTCACTTCTGTATAGGTGGTCATGATGGCTGTGCTTGTATAATACGGGCTCGAAGATATCGCGGAGAACGACGAAATCGGGAGATCTTCATGGAGAGGCACGTACATCGCACAGTGGGTGTTATGGTTTGGGGTGCCATCGCACATGGTAGCAGATCACGTCTAGTTTTTGTCCGAAGTAGTGTGACGGTTCAGCGGTATGTCGAAGAAATTGTAGACCCCCAGAAAAATGCGCACCCATAGGTTGCACGTATTACTTTACCATTTTGAAGAAGTCTAAATCAATTTACTGCCTTGGCCGCCGAGTATATATATATATATATATATATATATATATATATATATATATATATATATATATATATATAAATATATATATATATATATAAATATATATATATATATATATATATATATATATATATATATATATATATATATATATTATTTTGAACAAATACTAAACTGTCCTGAGCCCTTAAACAAATTAACAACACTAAAACCTAAACAAACAAGCGGCTTAAAAATGACAAGGCTTCTGGTGAAGATGGAATTACTGCTGAACTTTTGAAATCCGCTGGTCCAGGTACAATCAAAGAAATAACCAAAATTCTACAAGAAGTTTGGCGAACCGAACGGATTCCGGAAGATTGGAAAGATGCTCTAATCCACCCACTACATAAGAAAGGAGATAGAACGGATGTAAACAACTATAGAGGGATATCTCTTCTCCCAGTTTGTTACAAGATTCTATCTCAATGTCTACTAGACAGAGCACAGGGACAGTTAGAACCTAACATTGGTGAATATCAAGCAGGTTTTCGACCGGGCAGGTCCTGCCCTGAACAGATTCTGAATCTGAAGTTGATTCTAAGACATCAAAAACTGTACAATAAAAATCTCGTCTGTACATTTGTGGATTTCAAAAAAGCATAATTCTATTGACCGCGAATCTTTATTCCGAATCTTGAAAGAACAAGGACTAGATCTGAAAACGCTGGCAATTATTAAAGCAACATTAACTAACACAAGGTCAAAAGTTAAATTTATGGGTGAGATCTCAGAGCCCTTCGAAATTAAAACTGGAGTGAGACAAGGGGATGGACTCTCGCCACTCTTATTTAACTGTGTTCTAGAAAAAGTAATACAGGAGTGGCGTGAAAAAAAGTCGGCGCTGAATATTGACCAGCCCATTAAACTGGGGAGAACCAACATCAAAATTGATTGTCTGGCATTTGCTGATGATCTAGCAATTTTAGCTCAAGATGTATTAACGGCACAGAAACAGATTGAAATCGTAAAAGAAACAGCAGAAAATGCAGGACTCCAAATTTCCTTTGAAAACATCAGACGAGTCTCTCAATTCAAATATTTGGGTGAAATAATCATGGAAAATGGGTTGGAAAAAGCGGCCAATAAGGGTAGATGTCAAAAAATGGAAACGGCATTGAGACTTACACAAAATATTTACAACAAAAAATGCCTATCTAAAAACACAAAACTGAGACATTACAACACAGTTATTAAGCCAGAATATCTATATGCTGCAGAAACGCTCATTCTGAATATAAAGAGGGACATCGAGGACATTGAAAAGAAGGAAAGAAAAATCGTAAGAAAAATCCTAGGCCCCAAACAAATAAATAGCGCAACATACCGACTTCGAGAAAACCAAGAAATCAAACAATACACAGATATACATAGCGATATGAGAAAAAGAAGACTTAAGTTTTACGGACACATAAAACGGATGAATCCGAGTAGGTTAACTAGACAAATAGTCTAATTTTATGAAAATAGGAGTAAAGCTAAAGTAGAAATAATTAAATGGATTGCTGCAATTAAAGAGGACCTAAGATCAACAAATATTACACAAAGTGAAATTCAGGATAGAGGCTGTTTCAGACACAAGGTTAACGTTTGGAAGGTTGGCCAGAGAGAAAAATGTAGCTCAGAAAAAAAAAGCTCATAGCGAAAGAATGAATGTAGTATGGGCACAAAGGAAGGCTAACAACAACAAACGCCTCTAATTGTACTTCGCGTGGTCCACTAGGGCCCATACGTGAATAATAATAAATATATATATATATATATATATATATATATATATATATATATATATATATATATATATATATATATATATATATATATATATATATATATTTATATAATTCCAAATTCTTTATCAAAATATTTTTTTGCATTTTTTGCATGGTGGTATATTTCTTGAATTCCACACAAATATGTTATCAAGAGAACGCTGTAATCGATGACAGTTGGTCAAAGGATGTTAAACAATATCCTCATCACAAGTGACGACGATCCTCTAAAATTCTATGAGTATTCTTTGAGTGTTAAAAATATGTCAAATTTCTAACTGTCGAAAAAAAATCCTGACGTACTACAACTGCTAAATTATGAAATCGGGAGACTAGCTAACCCAAAAAGATAAAGAACATGGCAATTCTCGATGTTCTTGGCATTACCTGACTTAAACATATATCTTGGCAATCCTCTAAACCGTTAGGAGAGGATTTGATTTTGGTAGGCAATGCTGCAAATGTGACTTCACTCAATGACTCAATTTTCTGCACAGTGAAGGTGCTTAATTTTCGATAGGTAATGGTTTACCATCCAGAAGAGGCGATCATTTGGTTTTATTCCGTTTTAAATCACTCAGTACGTGGCATTCATCTAGTTGACTTGGAACTGTACAAACCCGACTGAGGTATTTTTTCAACGTTTTAATTCCTGATACCTGGGATGCGCCCACTTTTCTGCTGCTTATAATGCTCAAGTTCCTCAATTCAGAATGTATAGTTTTTAAGGATTTACTTAGTGTCTCTATAAGTTGTGTTCATAATAATTTTCTAAAGGGTTTTCAGTTGCTGAAAGAATTCTAAGGCATTCGAAAGGTTCATTCTCATTTCCAAAATTTCAAAAATCTCAAAAAAAAATCATCATTCTCATTTCCAAAATTGTTGGTATTTTTCGTTTTACAGGATTCTTATTAAATCTGTGGTAAACCATATATGGTCCGCTAGTATCGTTTATAATTTGGATGTTTGCGAATACGTACAATTTCTTAAATTATATATTATATTAGGTTGATGCAAAAGTTTGTCCCGTTTTTCGGTGCTGTCAAAACCGAACTATTATCCACTTCACATGTCTAAATTTTTTATATTGTTTTACAGAAGAAATTTCAGCGGATATTTGAGAAAAATATGTTATTTGGTTGTAATTTATAGTTTGTTAGACATTGCCATAGGATTTTGCAGAAAATAACAACAATGTATCGCAAATGCAAAAGAAGATATAGGCTGTATACCGGGAGTCTGCCGTTAACGATTCCACATGCCGTATGTGGTTCAGGAAGTTTCGTGAAAATAATTTTAATCTTTTCACTACGTTCTGGATGATCGGTCAAGGCTAACGGTAATAATATATTGGCGTTACTTAAAAGTGAAGTCCAGAGATCAGGAATTCTTCAAATCAACGATTACGTCAACTTGAAATAGTTATCAAGGTCGATGGGTACCCCATGACGTTTACGAAAAAACATTTGTGAAACGGAATTGTTTCATGCGATTCTTTATTGAAGCGCCTCGAAATCAATCAATTTTTAAAGCAGATTGTTACAGGTGATTAAAAAATTGATTATGTATAATAATGTTAAGCCTAAGATATCATGATGTAAGTGGGAAGATGCCTCTTCAACCAGCGCAAAAGCCAGTTTACATCCGAAGAAGGTTATGATATGCATTTGGCGGAACCAGAAGGGAAGTGTTTATTATGACATGTTACTCTAAAATCATTAATTTGGAGAAATACTGTTCAGAATCGAGTGAGTTAATGCTAGCAGTCGACCGGAAACTAATAGAAATCCGCCAATAGAAAAAGAATTGCATTCTATCGAGATGATGCTAGGCCACATGTTTCTTTGGATACCCGATAGAAACTTTTACAGCATGATTGGGATGTTTTGATCCATCCACCGTATTTGCACGACCTTGCACCCTCTCAGTAATATTTACCTAAATCACTTCAAAACAGCTTAGATGGTAACAATTTTACTTTTTTAGAAGACTTTAAAAATCACCTGGTTGAGTTCTTTAGTCAGTAACCTCAACAATGTTTAGCAAAGAATTTTGTAGCTATTGATAAGATGGAGAAAGGCCTGTTCTATGACGATACATACAATATTCAGTAAATGTAAGTTTTAGCAAATATTTTTTTTTTTAATTTTCTCAAAAAAGATCAGAACTTTTACATCAACCCAATATATTCAGTAATAGAAAAATAAAATAATATAACGTGCAAAGAACAGACTTAGGAAACCCTTCATAAAACTAATGACACATGGACACATGGGCACGTGCCCCACCAAAAAAATGAATGATGTCTAACAGTTACACTCGTATTTCTCCATAGCAAAGTGTGTGTATGATACTAAGAAATGTAAAATTTTTGTTTGTAACGCATTTCCCTATCCCCATTCCAAAATTTGGTTATACGTGCCCCACCTATTTTTTCCCCCACGAACCACCGCTGATAAAAAGGTATCTGGATATTTTTATATCCAGATACCTTTTTATATTTTTGTTGTCATTGATATGGGAGTGATTCTGGGATGCTTTTATATTGACAATTACGGAACTACAAATGGTTTCTTGAAATTGGATCTAGTTTTTTAAATAATCGCCACTAAAATAGGGCAGTAGGTATGTATGATATATATTAAAATAATTGTTTTTAATATGTATAGTTTATTGAATATCATTTAATTATTCTATTAAAGTATTTATTTTAATTATATAAAAGTGAAAAACGTAATAAAAATAAAAAAGGGGGAAAAAGTATAATACACTTTAGAATAACACCTCTTATAAGATTTCTTATGGGATTCTTGCGCACAATCGCTTGATAGAGAGTTGGCAGATCAACAGTAACCTGCCATCATATGTTCATCCCATCTGCCCTGATATCTCTCATCCATGACTTTTATACCCTGGTGAAAGAACTCTCCCTGCTCCTCGCTAAAATTTCCCAGGTTATCGAGAAATCTGTCCAGGTAACTGTGGAGATAATTAATTTTTATGGTCATATTTACTCTTAAATCCCGTAAACTTTCTAACATCGTTTTGACAATATCTTCATAATTTGATGCTCTATGGTTACAAAGAAAATTACTTATAACAAATATGAAACTTTTCAAGGCTTCAGCTTCCTCAGCAGTCATGGCTATTATAAAATTCGCATCTTTAACTAATATTCGAATTTGAGGATCGCCAAAAATTCTACCTTTTAACTTTTCCATAGTTAGGAAGTGCTCTGCACCTGTATTCAAAGCATTTTCCGTTCTTATACAATACTTTGACAAACTGTTTCATGATACCCAGCTTAATGTTGAGTGGCAGAAGTATAATTTTGTTTCTTCTTAGTAATGGCTTATCTACTACATTAGCTTTACCTACAGTTAATGATTCTCTCAAAGGCCACAACTTTTGTCCGAGGTTATTTTGATTTGCTCGGCTGACCTAGAGACAAATGAAGCAAGAGTATTTTGGTGTATCCACTTTGCTGACCAAGTACGAAATTGACCATTTTTCAATCCACACAATCTGACTATTGATGTTTGTAGTAATTATTTTTTCAAAAACTAATCTAATATTCTCGTATTCTTTTTTGTATTTGGTTGAATGAGCAATTGGGATAGATGTACATCGGTTTCCATTGTGCAATAAAATACATTTATCGAGCTTCCTATAAAGAGCGGCCAATCAGTAGGTTTATATTCAGATAAACCCATGTAACTTTGTAACTTTTAACAATGTAACAAGTAACTTTGCAATGTTGTTACATTTTTGTTATATTTTGTTATATTTTTTTCTCTAGTTCTATAAGCTGTTATTAATAGATTATATGGAATACATTATTTTCCTTGAGCCTAGATGTTTACAATTTCGACGCTTGTTTTGGTAAATTCAATTCACTGGGTTTATTTTGAGAAAACAACCGTAGCGCTGACGAGTCTTCTACATATTCACTTTCATTTGTACTTATAAATTATATAGAACAATGCGAGTCCAAAAACGCTATTGCTTCTGACGGCATACGCTCCAGCTGTGAGGCGTAAATAGGCGGAGGAAGTTCATCGTTGTGAAACACAGGGCATTCTAAATCTAAATATTGACAGTTTTATACTGATTGAAGTCTTTGACGTCTACTAAGCAAAAGTAGCAATAATCGAAATGATTTTTTGCTCCCCCTATATCATAGTAATACCGAAATTTAACCCTGAGTGTTTTTACTTCCCCAAGTAAGAAGATTCAACACAAGATTTACAAATCTTTGTATTATAAAAATCATTAAACAAAATATACATAAAATTTTAACATAATGCGCCAGTAACTTAACAAAATGCATGTTATGCGTCCATCAACCTTGTCAAAAAACTGACTGCTTAGGCCTGTTACACGCGATGGAGGCGTAAGTAAAATTAAAGTCAAATGGACAGCCGCGTGATGTGCAGATGCGCGAAATTAATGCGCATTAATCTCGTTCTAACTTGTTACTAGGGTTAAAATTTTGAATATTATTACGACTTCTAGATGTACTTCAAAAACTCTTATGATATAATTCTTAAATTTTGCATTCTAAAGATAGCAAAAGCAACAAAATTTGTGGTGTTTTGTAGAGTTGCGTAATATATGTGTATAAAAGCTAATTGGACCAAGAATGTGAATAAATTTAAGACCAGTTCCAATTGTACATAAAGATGTCGGTAATACTGCATCAAGATTAGAAAGATCTAGACATATATTTTAGGGGTTCTTGTACAGAACGATAAAACGAATTTTAACTCGAACTCTTCTATTATCTGTTTCAGTTTGAAATTCAGATCGGTTTAAATAAGTCGACTGAGTCTTCTACCTTAGCCAAATAATACCTTCACGCCAATTTGTTCAAAAGTTACTACGTGGCAAGAACTAGAAATATATTTTCTCATAAGATACGAAAGGAAAACGTTAGTTAAAAGGGGTTTTCCGATAAGGGTGTTAGAACTTGAAGCCAGAACATAAGGAAATCAGACACAATGTTAACTTCAAATGATAATGCGGCAATTTTAATTTAAAGTTGTACGCGCATTACGCAGCGAGTCCAAACAAATTCTATTTTTTTTTTGCTTTGGAAATAAAAAATAATAATTGTGCAAATTAACAAATTTAATTTATGTGTTATTTAAGACGTTTTAAAGTGCGCTGTTAATTTAGGTTAATCTAAGTTAATTATGTAATTATTAAAAAAATTATTAAATTTTATCCGACTTTCGTATTTATTTGCATGAAATACTTCTGGCAACACCGCATCTAACAGCTATGTATGTGTATTATTGTGGTCATGCAATGTTTGGTTAGAATCTTAAAAATTGTTATTAAAAATTAGTGATCAACAACAGCAATTCAAGCAGAACAAGTTTACAAGTTTGGCAACAAGTATACCAAAAAAAAATACATATATATATATATATATATATATATATATATATATATATATATATATATATATATATATATATATATATATATATATATACCAAAAAAAAATACATATATATATATATATATATATATATATATATATATATATATATATATATATGTATGATCCACTGCAGAATGAAGGCCTCTTCAGCATGCTTCCAACCTTCACGGTCCTGGGCTTTCCTCTGCCACTCGGGTCCAATATACTTAATAATGCCATCAATCCATCGTGATCCAGATCGTGCTTTCGGTCTTCTTCGCGGACGTTTGCGATCAAGCGGTATCCACTCCAGGATTGCCTTGGTCCATCTGTCGTCCCATCGCCTCGCTATATGGCCTGCCCATCTCCATTTCAATTGTTTTACTCTTCCAATGATGTCACAGACTTTTGTTTGTTCCCTGATCCATGCGCAGGACTTTCTGTCTCATCTTGTAATGCCAAGCATACATCTTTCCATTCCCCTCTGTGTCACCCGAAGTTTTTGAATTGCGATGTGAGTGTCCAGGTTTCACTTCCGTATGTCATAACGGGTAGAACGCACTGATCGAAGACTTTTCTTTTCAAGCAAAGTGGGAGTCTACTCTTAAACACTATGTTGAGCCTACCAAATGCCTGCCAGCCACATTTAGCACGCAGTTCCACCTCCCGGGCGGTATTCCCCTCCATTGAAATCCTCTGCCCAAGATATATAAAGCTGTCCACAATCTCTAAATCCCTTCCTAAAACTGAAATTCTTCTGTCCTGAGCGAAGTTATTGAACATAACCTGACTCTTTTTCAGGTTTATTTTCAAGCCAAATGGTTCGCCAACCCTTTGCAGTTCCTGTATGCGCCTTTGCAGCTCCTCTGGGTCTTGTGAAATGATAATAATATCATGTGCAAATCTAATATGGTTTAAGTTTGCACCATTGATCTTTACACCATCCTGTTCCCAATCCAGTTTACGGAATACTTCTTCAAGGCCAGCCGAGAAAAGAATAGGTGATATTGCGTCACCCTGCCGTACACCTCGTTCTATATTAATTCCCACTTCAAGATCATCATCTCTCTCTACACCTTGGCTAAGCAGTGCATCCATTTTCGCATGCTTTGAGATGTAATCAAATGCTTTTTCGTAGTCGATAAAAGCCAAGCACAGTGGCATGGTGTATTCGTTGTGCCTTTCTATGACCTGCTGTACAACCTGGATGTGATCCATTGTACTGAATCCACTTCTGAATCCTGCTTGTTCTGTTGGTTGTGCGTCATTCAGTTTTTTTAATATTCTTTTAGAAATTATCTTAGTGAAAACTTTGTACATCACTGATAGGAGGCTTATTGGGCGGTAGTTCTTTAAATCTTCCTGTGCTCCTTTTTTATGTAAAAGGATCACTTCTGCATTTTTCCATAAGCCAGGTACTTTTTGTTCTTTGAGGCATTTGGAGTATAATTTTGCCAGTGTTTTATGTAACGTCCGATCATCAGCTTTTAGCATTTCGACAGTTACACTATCCTTTCCTGGAGCCTTACCATTCTTCATCAATTCTATAGCATTTGTTACATCCTCCACTAGGATATCTGGCATTTGTTCTTCCGTGGGTATTGCTGTCCCTGACTGGCTCTGATCTTCATATAACTGGGAATATAACCTTCTGACAATCTCTAACATTTGGGTACGCGCCCTGCACACTGTACCATCCTCACGCTTTAAAGCATATATTTGCGTTCTTTTGTTTCTCAGCTTCTGTTTAGCTTTGTTGATTCCTTTGTTTTCTTCCAGGGTTTTTTGCACTAGCTGCATATTGAATCGGCGCGTGTCCTCTCTGATACGTTTTCTTATAGTTTTGCTGAGCTCAGTGTACTCGACCCTGCCAAAAGGACTACCTGCATTTCTCATTGCTCGCCGTTTCTTCATTAAATCAATGGTCTCACTGGAGATTTTTGTTTGTTTGAGACATTTTTCTTCTCGTGCAATTGAAGCAGCCATTTGAAGTACATTGTTGGCGATTTCTTCATATTGAACTGATATTTCCACCTCCTCTGGATCTTGTAACGCAGCAAACCGGTTTGACAAAGCAATCTCAAAATCGCTTCCTCTCTCTAGCCGTTTTCCAGAATCCACCTTGCCCTTCTTTGATCTTACCATTCTTTCGCGCTCTTTTCGACAGTCAATCCGAACCCTTCCTCGTACCATTCGGTGGTCACTTCCAACATTAAAATTGTTAAGGACAGTACAATTGGTAAATATTGTTTTATCGTTGGTCATGATGTAGTCAATTTCGCTTGTGAGCCCAGATGGACTTTTCCATGTCCATTTTCTGCTGATATTTTTCTTATAGAATAAATTCATAATATATAGTTCTTGTCCTTCAGCAAAATCAACTAATCTGTCACCTCTATTGTCTCGCTCACTAGTTCCATATGGGCCAGTTGCATTTTCGTCTGTTCTTATTGTTCCAATTCTGGCATTAAAATCACCCATCAGGATTTTGTACCTACATTTCTCCTTGTATAAAAGCTGGGCCACATCATCAAAAAATTCCTCAATTTCCTCATCTTTATGGCTTATAGTTGGTGCATAAGCTTGGACGATTTGAAGCCTTTATTCAGCTGAATGACGCATTGGGCTAATCGGTCGGATGTACTTTCAAATTTTACCACACTGTCCTTCAGGTTTCGATTGATGAGGAATCCAATTCCGCCACATCGGCCATTTTCCGTACCTCGAGTGTAGAATACGTGTCCAGTTGGTTCCAGTTAGATTAACTCTTCACCTTTTCTTCGTGTTTCACAGAGCCCAATAAATCCCAATGTATATTGTCAAGTTCGATTAACAGTTCTTGCAATCGGGCCTGTGTTTTCATAGTCGTATATTTAACGTTGCAATGTCAAAAGTCCAATGGCAGCCTGATCTAACCCGGTGATTATTAACACCCTCTGCCTTGGGGCAGGTCTTCCCGCTGCCGTAGATAGTTGCCCCTTGGCCTCCGGGGAATGAGGGCCGTGTTTGAGGTTGTACTGTCATATTTCAACATATTGAAATACTATGTTGAAGGTATGGACCGTAATCTGCCACGCTAGTCCAATGCGGGTTGGCAGATTTTGGATCATGTTAGTCTGAGGCCTCCGCCTTGACCTGTCCGCCAGGGGTGACCCTCCCAGGAGCATAGACTCCAGACGGCATAGCTCAACGTTTCATTGCCCTACTCAAACCCCTTTACCACGTCAAGGTCTGATCCACAAAGGGGATATAATGTTATATATATATATATATATATATATATATATATATATATATATATATATATATATATATACATATATATATATATATATATATATATATATATATATATATATATATATATATAATATCAGTGATAATATGAAGTAAAATGTATTAAAAAGTAAATGTAGTAAAGTATGAAGTCAAATGTATAAAATAGTATGAAAAAAAATATCAGTGACAGTATGAAGAAAGAACATTCAGAATACAAAAAAGTTAATATTAAATCAACTAGAGGACGGCGATTAGTTGACTTTGAGAGACTCGCTCAAGACTAGTGGTGTAAAAAATGTGATATACCTTTATCTTTTTGTTTTCTCATCAAAGAAGGCATTATTGGTATTGCTAATGTATTTCATATAAAACGTCAAAAATGTGAAGACATTTATAACGTGAAAACATTTACAAGTGATAATAACTATGATCCTTATTTAAAATTAGTACTCGTTTCGGTGGTACATATACTAAAATTGGAACGATACAGAGAAGATTAGCATGGCCCCCGCGCAAGGATGACACGCAAAATCGTGAAGCGTTCGACATTTTTCCAGAAACAGTGTCCCTGGCCTGATGGAGTTCGTATTCCGATGATCAGGAATCTCCCCCCTGACGTCAAGTATTTGCTAATAACACTGTACAACTATTTCTGGAACCAAGGCGAATACCCATCAATATGCAGAAAATCTCTTTTAATTCCAATTCATAAAGCGTGTAAAAATCTACGTCATCGGCAAAAGCTAACGCCTATATCATTAACCGATCATCTCGGTAAACTATGTGAGGAAATGGTGAATGACAGACTAGTCTGGTATCCAGAATCGAGAAATCTAATCGATCATCGCCAACTAGGCTTTAGAAAATCTAGGTCCACTCTTGATCATCTAGTCGGTTTTTGTAACGATATTTCTCGATATTTCCAGCGCATCTGATACTGTATGGAGACCTATCATTCTCCATCTACCAAACCAAACTTATCATTCTCAATTCGTTGCACCTCTGGAGAATAAAAGAAAAATGTATACAAAAATTTTGGAGATTTTACACATGAATACTTGTTAATTTAATACATTTTAATGATAAAATGTATCATCGTTTAATATATTGGTAGCATTTTCGGCCGTTTCTTTTAGGATTTCAATCTGTTTCTGTGCCGTTAATACATCTTGAGCTAAAATTGCTAGATCATCAACAAATGCCAGACAATCAATTTTGATGTTGGTTGTCCCCAGTTTAATGGGCTGGTCAATATTCAGAGCCGACTTCTTTTCACGCCACTCCTGTATTACTTTTTCTAGAACACAGTTAAATAAGAGTCTTGTCTCACTCCAGTTTTAATTTCGAAGCGCTCTGAGATATCACCCATGAATTTAACTTTTGACCTTGTGTTAGTTAATGTTGCTTTAATAATTCCCAGCCTTTTCAGATCTAGTCCTTGTTCTTTCAAGATTCGGAATAAAGATTCGCGGTCAATAGAATCATATGCTTTTTTGAAATCCACAAATGTACAGACGAGATTTTTATTGTACAGTTTTTGATGTCTTAGAATCAACTTTAGATTCAGGATCTGTTCAGGGCAGGATCTGCCCGGTCGAAAACCTGCTTGATATTCACCAATCTTAGGTTCTAACTGTCCCTGTGCTCTGCCTAGTAGACATTGAGATAGAATCTTGTAACAAACTGGGAGAAGAGATATCTCTCTATAGTTGTTTACATCCGTTCTATCTCCTTTCTTATGTAGTGGATGGATTAGAGCATCTTTCCAATCTTCGGTTCGCCAAACTTCTTATAGAATTTTGGTTATTTCCTTGATTGTACCTGGACCAGCGGATTTCAAAAGTTCAGCAGTGATTCCATCTTCACCAGAAGCTTTGTCATTTCAAAATAGAATTTATATTATAACTTATAATTTTTAATATTATAAACAAGAATTTATATAATAATGTACCGTAGAATTGAACTATTCCTGTAAGGTAACAAAAAATGTTTCTATAAACGTATAAATAAATATTTTGAACAAATTGAAACTCATGTTGAAGATATTGTTGCAGGAGATAATTTGAATATTCCGACTGATTTTGAAAAAGAAAATATTTCAAGTGTTATTGATATAGAAGAAATTATTAATTATGATATTAATATAATAGTAGAATATAATTTAGGTATAAAAACTGATGAAAATATAGAATAATAGACTGGTAATATAATAACATTAATGAATAAAAAGATATTTTAAGTATGTAATAAACTAATTCATTTTACCTTATTTACTAAAAAGTTTTGAATACTTATCTATAAGTTCTTATTTAATATCTATAAGTCTTTAGTAATACGATATTTTTTTGTTTTCGTTGTTGGTTTTTTGCTATAAAAATAAAATAATTTACTTAATTCGTTAATTGAAGAATTTAATAATAAAATTTTAAAAAAATCAAATTTGTTTTATTACAGAGAAACAAAATATTTAGAATCTATTGGAGCCAGCGATAATGATTAAATTTCCAAATTCGCACCACTTTTCGTTCGACATTGCTACACTTTCACGACCGAATATATAATTTTTTTTTTATCATGTTTGACAGATAATTTAGTCAGTTTTCGATTATTTTAATTAAAGTGTCTCCCAACTTGCACGGTAAAATAGTTATTTTTTATGATTTTTGCAAAACTGATTAATATAAACTTCATTTTTCTAGATTTGTGTCTTTAGCAGTTGTGGGTGAATTATATATTATAGTTGTGGGTGAATATATTATATTTATATTTCATTTAAAAATGTGCATTTTTAAATGAAATTGCCAATTGTCTCCATGTTAAGTATTTAGTTTTTAAAAATTAGTTACCTAAGAACTACACGTCGGATCTTACTAACGGGTTTGTGAACAAACCTAACTTCTAGGCGTACTAGAACGTTATTTTTTTTGAAGACGATGATATAAATCGTGTCATTGTGGATATGAAGTAATAAATGTTGATATAAGAAATCTTTCGTTTTTCAGCAAAATGGTGTGACTTGTGATATATCTTCCCAAACAATCGTTTTATTGAACAAAACACTGACCTAGACGCGTTTTTTCGCGAAATGGTAACGGTTCCGTCCATCAAAATCATGCGATCTCACACACTTGTATTATTTTTTGTAGGATTGTGTTAAATCTCTGGTTTACAAAAATAAAGGCCGAACACTTCTTGATCTTAAACGAAACAATCAGGACACCATTGAAAAATTTCATGCGATATGTGTTAAAGAGTAATCGAAAATTGGGTCTTCAGAATGCATTAATATGATTCGGGGGGGGGGGGGGACACATCCCCCCGGAATCGTTTTAAACTTTTACAATCTTATTGAACAATCACTTATCAATATCTCCTCATGAAACCCAAGGCTCTAATTACTGGCAATAGTTACTGTAGAATAATATTCAAAAAATATGTTCTAAACCATTCTAATTAAAATATTTTCCCCAAAAAAACTCTGGTCTCTTATTTATAAAATATATTATGTTGTAGGCAACTTCATCAATTAAAAAAGAACGGCTGATTTACAAAAAAAACAAGAATTTTATTTTTAAAGCGTGTACAACTACTAAAAACTTAACCTTTTTATTTATTTTTAACGTACCAACGTTAACTGGTGTTTGCTACAAGGTCATTCTTGACACCAAGATCGCCTTCGCTTAACACAGTCTAAATAAAAGTATAGACTCTTAACCACACGTAATATAAATAACTACTTACAAATTGTTTTTATAGCATAAAATCATAATTTCTTACATAAAATAAATTGACATAAACGCGTACATAATACCTCTCATAAATCTAATAACTAGAAATCAGACAATTAATAATTTAAGCAATAGCCATAATAGGTACATAAGTAATATGATAGGACAAGATTTCCTTAAAAAAGAGATATCATAAATGATACAATAATTTCTTAATTAAACGTTAAATAGTCAAAAAAAGGTTTTATAATCGTAACACTGAAAACATTACAGAAATAGGCTAAATAATGAAAGGTAGAGATACATATAAAAATTCCCCCTTTTTTTAGTTAGTAGTTCTACTTCACAGATCTAGTCCACAATCACTTTTTGATCAGTTGCACTTCCTTATCAACTTTTCCTTGCAGTCATAATTCTTTCATGGTTCATGATATCTTGGAATAGTCCATCCTCATTTTAATGTGGCTTTGACATGATAAAGTTTGTCATTTCTATGGACCATAACTCAATTGCTACTTGATCCTTGATTTCATCAAAACTAATCCTAAACTTTTGCACAGAGCAACCTTGGCATGAAAGTATGAACTCACATCTTTATTAGCCCACTGATTTCTTTACTACATGACTCTCCATAGATCAGATTTGTAAGACGTGAAAATGAAAGGGCTCTTGAAAGATTCACGAAAGCTTACCCATTCAGTTAAATCATGGCATCGTCACATAAACCAATGTCTTGCAGCTTCTTCCAAATTACTTTTAGCTGTTTGACAAGTAAATGCGTCTGGCCATGGCGGTGAAATTTCTCCGTTAAAATTGTCTATTGACTTAAACAGATTGGACATTATATTAAGATTTGGTACCTCTATTCTCTGGGTTTTTACTTTCTTTTATTGAAGCTCAAGCATCTGCAGCATCTGTGTATTTTGTTGCAACATCGAACTTACTAAATTCATAAATTGAGGATTTCCAGTGGCCTCCACATTAGCAGTAGAGTTCACAAAGTTTTCAAAATCTTCAATTGTTTTCAGAAGCCATTTTTCGAATAGTGCGGCCCTCAAAATTTAACTCAAAAATTAATAACCTCAAAATTTTAACTTTCACTTTTCGTAATAAAACACGGACGATTTTTTCCCGTTAACTCCTAAATGAATCCTTAATCCCCACTTCTGAAATTATAAGATAGTTTCATAAATTAAAAAAAACGGCTGATTTACAAAAAAAACAACAAATTTATTCTTAAAGCATGTACAACTACTAAAAACTTAACTTTCTTCTTCTTTTTCTTAACCTTCCAACATTAACTGGCATTTGCTTCACCCGCGAAATACGAAATAACATTATAAACTCTTACAATGTAATATTTATTATTTTTTAGAGAACTGAACTGTAAATATTCTCAAGGATTTAAAGCACAACAGGCCAGACATCCAAAATATTATAATTCTCTCAAATAAAAGTTATGACATATGATTAATATTAATTGTCATTACATACATCAATGATATTTATTTTTATCAGCTAAATATATTCAAGGCATCTACTTATTAATACACCTTTAAGTACAGAATACTATTTGAAAAACTTAGGTTTTTAACTAATTCTTTCTCACCTATCGAAAAATGCGGCCGGGTGTTACCGCGGACGATCAAGTATCAACAGTAACAAATGACGTTGCATTTCAATCTGCGTGTCACCGGATTACAGACGGAAATGCAACCTCTCTATCATACGTTTGTTTAAATCTTTGATCAAAAGAATACCAGTGTTTTAGAAAACCCGAATACATCATTAAATGAACAAGCAAAAACAAACACTGTTTATTAGGCATTTTGTATAAATTTATTTATGAAATGGCAAACTTCTTATCTTGAAATGTACTATTTATTTTACCAGTTTCCTTAAATTTTATTGTTCTTCTAATAAATATGTTTTCTCATTACTAAACTGTTGTCCTTTATTCCATTAGCTTCGTTAAATCTCTAGGAACTTTACGACTGTCGAAACGAATTTTTCCAGAAAGAAAAACTCTAGAAGCTTTTTAAGATATATTTTATTAAAACACATAAAAAACATCCTAACAAAGAGAACAATGCAAGGGTATTAAAGCTTTTCGTTTCATCTGAATTTACACAACAATCTCTTTTTAAAGAAACTTTAATTTTTGTGATATTTGAAATGATTTTTACCTTAAAATTGAATTAAGTCAAAAATATTGTTATGCTTTTGAACATATTGTAAAGTATGTCGTATTATACCTATCAAAGTGTTATTTTATTGCAATTCTTGACACTCTATCAAAAAAATATGGATTTCAAAGCAGGCCATTCTCAAGGTCAAAAACGGGAAGATCGTAGCTGACGAAAATAACATTTTAAAGACTTGGAAAGAATATTTTGATAATTTATTATATAGTGAAGATTCAACAGACAGCGAAGAAGAAGGAAAAAAATAAATTATTTTAAAGGAACAGCAAACAGAAGTACCACCCACAAGCAAAGAGGAGATAAATAATTCAAAATTTAAAAAATAACAAAAGCTCCGGAATTGAAAAAATAACAACATAAATGTTTAAAAATGGAAGAAAATATTTAGCTGATAAAATGCATAAGTTTGGAAAGAGGAAACAAATGGATACAAGCAAGCAATACCAAATGAATGGACACAAATAATAATTGATTCAATACACAAGACGGAAGAAATAATGGAGTGTCAGAATTCTAGAGGTATACCTCTTCTTTTCATAGCATATAAACTATTAGCAATATACATAAAAATGCGCCTTTAGGCAAGGTCGAATATACAGTAGACCAAATTTTCACGCTATAAGAAATACAGGCGGAGAGCTATGACTATAACATAACAGATCAACGTTAGTGCGGTTTATAGATTTTCAACAGGCGTTTGACAAGGTTAAGAGAAAATATTTATACATAACACATGAAAACACGAAGGCAAACGAAAAATTAAGAAATATGATATTAGTAAAACTACAGAAAACAGAAACTGAATACAGAACAAACAATAAATATTATTAAGACTGCTGCTAGAAGCAAGCATCAATAGAACTAGACTGTATAGAAGACATCAATGCCTCGCATTTACAGATGACCCTGTATTGTTGGCAAGAAGTAAACAAGAAATAAAGGAAATCACAATAAGACAAGATAAAGAGACCCAAAGGTAGGGATTATATACGAGGGTTGCGATTTATGTATTGGGAATATTAAATATAAACAAATATTTATCATTGAAAATGGTTTTATTGTTTTTCAAAATATTCTCCACGATGATCAATAAAGTTTTCCATTCGTTTAAGCCAATTTTCATAACACTTTTTCCATTCTGATTGAGGTATCTCCAAAACATGTATTTTGAACGCATTAACTGCTTCTTTTGGCGAAAATCTTCTTTTATCGAAAATCGTTGACCATGTAGTTTATTCTTTACGGGCAGAAACAAAAAGAAATCACTGCATACCAAATCAGGACTGTACGGCGAATGACCTATCAATTCCATGTTTTGACCGGTCAAATATTGAGTTGTTCTGTTCGATATGCGAGAGCTCGCGTTATGATGGAGAAGAATGATCTGGCGTCGTTGGTTGTTTTTTCATATTTCTTCAAAGGGTTTTCGCAAACAAATGGTTATGTATAGCCAACTGCTGTACAGAACCATTGTGTACTGTCACCTAGTAAGTATTATACACAGCTTTTGACGCACCACGATTGTATTTTTTGAGCTCTTTTGGCACCAATCGACACAAGTCTTTTTGGAGCAATTGACAAATTATGCGGAATCCAACGCGCACAAATCTTTAAATCCATCCTTGAACGAACGACGGCCACGATTGAATTTACTAAACCAGTGATATGCAGTGGTTTTAGATCATATTTCATGGTGAAAAGTCGAAGTGAGTTGATCCACGTCAAAAGTCGTGGAAAATTCTTACGAGCTAATTCTTATGAGCTAATTCTTACGAGCTAATCCATTTCCACTGAGATGAAATTTTCAAGTCACTAAACAACACAAATAATGTCCAAATGATAAAACGTTCTTAGTACGTATACAGTCAACAATATCAAACTTTACGATGTATATGGATCAGATAGCGCCTAGCAACACCATTGATGCCAATTTCGAATACATAAATATCAACCCTCGTACCAATGAGAGGAAGACCAAGTAAATGGAATAGACGAACGAATAATTCTAGAAAATAGGCATTTAACAGTGAAATCAGATAGAGGAAGGATCAATCGATTTGAAGTAGTTCACCGATTCACATACTTAGGAACGAAATTTAGTAGAACACTAAATATGAAAGAAAATATAGAAACAAGAATAATGGCGGGAAATCTTTGCATAGAAGCACTACAGAAAATATTGAAAACCAAACATATCTTCGGAAAAGCAAAGATAGGAATATATAAAACAGCAATAAAACCCATCGTCACTTACTTAAGCGAAACATGCACTCTAAATAAAATTAGAACAAACAAAATTGGAAGAATGGGAGAGGAAAATATTAGGGAAGATATTTGAAGGGGAGAACATAAAAAGATTTTGCTTCAGAAGAACTATTCAAAAATTAAGGGGATTATATAAAAAAATAGGCATAGCGGGTGTTATAAGATGGATAGACCACTTGGAAAGAATACCATATGTAAAATGTTACTAGCATATAGAAGAAAGTCTGCTATATCGGACCGACAACTAAATTGGACCACTCTCATATCTAAAAAAGTATTCTTTCAATTTTAATATTCGCAACACCAAGCGATATGCATTTAACTTCATTCCATATCGGCCAAATTGTTTTCTTTGTTGCATTGAACGTCTGTGTTTTGTTTTGAAAAATCTATTTTTGATATTTTTAATGTAAATTCCATCGATCCGTGGTAAGATGGTGGTTAAGTTAAAAGTGGGCATACAGTGTTTTGTAATTTGTAGTTTGGAAGCTTAATTTATCTACAATCAAAATATGCGAAACGATTGCTGACATTTGTAGGTTATATCTTATTAGATTTGTTTTTATGGCGTACCCACACTGTTGGTTAAAATGGACAACAAGCAGCTGGATAAAATGCTTGCAGAAAATTCAATCTACCGTACCGGAAAAAGTATTATAAATGGTCACAAGAAGATTTACAAAACAAAAACTTATCCGCTGGATTTTTGCAAAATCGGCGACTCGTGCTTGCCTTTTTATATATAAAATTGACTTAAACACTTGACTGTACTGTAAAGGAGACTGAAACAAACTAAACTATAGAAAACAATAAAACTGAAAGGTTTGTAGAATACTGTGGAAATACCCCCGCTACGGTCTTGTGATAATTCCTACGTTGTCCAGTCCAAAGTCAGGTCAAAATAATTTCAATGATCTCATGATATAAAGGAGAAGCAGGTACTTGAAAGTGGGACGTACTAGGCCATTTCTGTGAAAGTGTGTCTTAATAACTACCTAAATGAAACGCAAAAAGAGCATTCTCATCAATGTTACAAAAATCATGCCGTCCTGTGTAATCAGAAAAACTCTGAGACGTTTCATGGGTAACATACTTAAAGAGTCATATATTTCAAACAACATAATTTGCATTTTTATTTTGTTCTTTTTATTTCTTTTAAAGAAACTTTATGAAGCAATAAATTCCTGTGGAATATAAACATTTTATTTGATATTATTCGCATTTATTTTTGATGTAATTTAACCAAACATTTTCTAAATATTTTTTCTTTGACGAAAACACCCCTGTAATAACAGTAAAGCTTCTAAAAATTTAACTAGGGGTGTGTCGTAAAACAACAACAGTGGCAATTAAAAAGAAAATGCAACAATGTTTTTGTGTTTATAAACAAATTTAGAATGGAAATATATACTAAAGGTAAAAATATTTAAAGTAAAAAAAGTAGTAAAAGTATTTAAAGACCTACCGTTTGGCGACTCCTTTTATGATTCATCCTTAAAGAAACCTGTCGGTAAATGGCTCAAAAAAATTGGTGAAGAGTTCACAGAAGGCAACCGGTGCTCTCCCAGCCTAATTGTTGGCATGATTGGGGGCGATTCTCCGAAGCTGGAAATAACTCGGTTTATATTTGGACTGAAGATTAACTTGGTGCAAGCATATCTTCACGAAACGCAAATAGCTTGGATTAAAATTAAGAAAGATGTATCGGCTTATTAGACGGAAATCTAAATTAGCTCTGGATAATAAAATATTACTTTACAAAGCAATATTTAAACCAGTTCGAACGTGTGTCATTCAACTATAGAGATCATTAGCAGATTCTAACCTTGAAATTGTCCGGAGATTTCAGAACACAATGATGCTTATAATCGTAGATGCTCCAAGATATGTGCCTAATGTGATCATCAAGCGAGACATCCTAGTGGCATCTGTCAAAGAGTCAGTTATACAATATAATGACAGAAATAGTAAGATAATAACAGTGTACCTGAATGATTAACCAACTAGTGTTTGGTGATGGTACACAAAAACTCAAAAGGTTTAAATCTCTTCTTTAAATCTTCGCCGTAGATTTGACTAGTCATTAAGTTCACACCTGTAATATGGACAAAACTACTTTAAATTGCTATTACATATATAGTTCGATTATTAAATTAGTCTGCATCTGCCATTTATACGTTGTAAATTGTAAATTGTAAATTGTAAGCTTTTTCTCCCCATATACAGATTACTGAATTTATTCTCAGTTTTAATAACCGGGGAGACCTGTTCTTTCACTGTTAATAACCACTATTGCTAAAATTAAAGAAACACAAACATTCATATTATTATTGTTGTAATATCATTGATCAACATTTTTTTTTTTATTTTTCCTTCACTTTATCAGTCAAAAATGAATCAGTGAAAAATGAATATGATAAAGAAAAAAATTTATTAGCTCTAGTTTCTGATTTTCTGTATTTTATTTTATCGGATTAAGAGAAAACGATACATTTTACCACATATGCCAACAACATTGAAAGTCCATTTGATTTTTTTAATGATAGTTACATACTAAGCGTTCAAAATTGATGGGAGAACACCTGGTAGATTATTGGGTCTAAAGAGAATGGCTTCATGAAATTGTTTTTTTACCTGCCCCTTGTAAGTGAGTTCCGGAACATCCTTACACACAGAGTAGCCGTAAGCCGCAAGCATTGCTTCGTTCCAACGGCCCTGATATATTTGTTCTATAGCAGAAATATCCTGTTGGAATATTTCTTCGTATTCATCACTGACAGCTTTACAACTAGGAAGAAAAAATCAAGTTCATTGGGTTTGTAAGGCTTGTTGAGCTCTTCTTCTTTCACGCTGTCTTCATTTTCTACTTCAAGTTCATAATTTTGGGATGGAGTAGGAACTGGTAAACTATCTGAATGTGAAATAGGTCGAATAACCGATGGAAAATTTGGCTATTGAAATGTTACTCTTTTTTTCGCTCACAATCCTGTCTTTATAGGTGGAGTCAAGTAGAAATACAATTCATCTGTATGATTTGTAAGCCCCCGCCAAACCAGAGGTACGGTAAAAAACAATAAATCGTTTTTTATTTTACTATTTTTTCCATTCTCGTAGTATAACGGAACAAGAATTGCAATATATATATATATATATATATATATATATATATATATATATATATATATATATATATATATATATAAATATATATATATATATATATATATATATATATAAATATATATATATATATATATATATATATATATATATATATATATATAAATATATATATATATATATATATATATATATATATATATATATATATATATATATATATATATATATATATATATATATATATATATATATATATATATATATGGATCACATGACTTATCTGGTCCCCTACCTTCATCATACCATAATAATGGTAATCTTCACAGTAGGTATCAGATTGTGTTTCTGTAACAAAAATGTTATTTTACCATAAATTTAACAAAAATTATTTACTAAATTTATACATTTTCGAGGCATTCTAATTTAACAAAGTTTACACTTCAAAACCAGAAATTCTGCACTAATTATAACAGAAACAATTTGAAATTTATAGTCACAGCAACAGTAATTATGTTTATAACCTACAAAAAAAGCTCGAGAACGTCTTGTTTTGTCAGTTGACAGTTGTGACAACTTACAACCGAAATAAACAACTTACAACCGAAAATAAAATTTCCCCGAAACAGAAAATGTTGATTATAAAAAATGGCATGTCACTGTGTCGTCAAAACAAAAGCCAATCGGTAATTTTTATGGTGATTTTCTAAATCAGCAGGTGGAAATTCATAAGAATCAGCTGTTTTTGAGCCCGAAACCTGTACATTGTTGGTCAATCTAATCATTACAGGTAATACTGTATTATACTAATAGTAGTGATGATATAAGAAGAGAAGAATCATGTAAGAATGGAGAAAAAATTAAAGGGTACACTATGGAAAAATATAATTTATTAGATTAACATTTCAATAGTCTCGCGCGGACTGTCGCTCCGCACTTGTTTTGTTTCAACAATAATTTCCATTGCACTCCCCTCTAAATGTTGCGCTTCTCAATATCTTCCGGGAAGAGCGTATATTAGCAGGCGATTGAGTGAGCTAAAGAGTAGTTTTAGGTTTTGATGAATAATTCAAGATTTCGAATTGAGAATCCGCAGCGACCACTGATGCAACAAAACATATTAATTTATTTTTGTGTGTTGTTTTGATACGGTATGTTCTTTTCGCTATTTTTTATTATCGCTGTTACACATATACGTTTTTAGAATGGCGTCCTATAAAAAAGAACGGCTACATAAATTAATGGAACAATCTTTCCAATCCTCTAAAAGGATTATCCGTTGATTGAACGTGATGAAAAGAAAGAAGGCGTTATTGAACTGGATATACATGAAACAGATAGTGAACAGTATTTTTCAGACAATGAATCGAGTGTTTTATCCTGCAACAGCTTCTTGCTGTTGGTCCATTTTCAATGCGTAAAAATGAAAGTACCAAATGAAAGAAACACTGTCTCACAAAAAAAGTGAAATCCCGATCAGAAAATTTAGTTACCCATTTACCCGGTAATTGTTAAATTATGTAATTATTTTTATATGTATCTTGGAAGTATAAGTAGGCAAACAGCCTGCGGGTCCTTGTGAGGTACAAAATTTCCCAGATGCTGTTGTGAAAAGGTTGTGTAAACCTATAAGAGGAAGTGGAAGGAACGTAACTACTGATAATTGGTTTACCAGTTTTAAGTTGATAAAAAACTTAATGAAGAATTTCAGAATGACTCTCGTAGGAACGACTAGGAAAATTAAAACTCAGCTTCCTGTTGAATTAACCCTCCCAATAAATCGGCCTGAAAAGTCTTTCACGAGAATTGCACGCTCTTATCTTATGTTCCCAAAAAAGGTAAACATGTTTTGTTTATGTCAAGCTTACACCATAATGACACCATGTGTCGTTATACTGGTAGTAAAACAAATAAGCCACATGTAATAGGTACTTACAACGAAACTAAAGGAGAAGTCAATACGGTGGACAAACTTTGCGCTGGTTATAATTGTGCATGTGCCACTCAAAGGTGGCCAATGGTAATCTCTACTCATTGTTAAATGTTGCAGGTATAAATTCTCTAGTTATTTACAAGGCGAAATACGTAGATATATAACATCATATAAACCATCTTTTGAATTAATACGTGATTACAAAGAAATTCGCTTTACTATATCGAATATAACAAGATCGATAAAAGTAAGAATTAGGGATATTCTTGAACTAGAAGTTACGGAGTTGCTTCGGGAACCTCCAGCAAATCAAAGAGGTCGATGTGCTATGTGTGACAGAAAAGAAAACGCCCCACCCGATATTTCTGCAAAAAATGTCTCACTTATGTATGTTTGGGACACGCTCTAATAATTTGTTCAGAGTGTTTTGAAATTGAGCATGGTAAAACTGAATTTTACAATGGCTATTTTACACTTCTTTCAAGTTATTTTTATGGTGTTTTTTTGCTGTTTGATGGCTCCATGACGGTGTATATAAATCAAGAAATTCCACTTAAATTTGATGCAAAAAAATAATTATAAGTATATCTTCATGGAGATATCGTACAGTAAAAAATCCAAGGTCTGGCTTGCCACTTTTTTGGATATTCGTTGGACGACCAATATATCGTACTCGTACATAACTCAGATCATCTAATCATGTTATCCAATCATCACAATAGTAAAACAATTATGGTTAATCGTCTCCTTGTTTCCCAAAAACGCAAATCTGCTTCACTTTTACCAATTGCTCGTTTTTTTTTTTGAAACTCGGCTAATTATCTAAAATAATGTGGTGCACGAAGTCGTAACGTAATTCTTTTAACCACACAGTATTGCTTAGTTTAGTAACATACGAAAAATACGTCGCAAAATGATGTAAATAAAATGTTCAAATCAAAAAATGAAAAAGGAATTTTATAAATTTGATGTAGTAGGTTAGCGAGAAAGTGCATAGTGATTTCCCATTACCTGCTCTTTTAACGCTTATAAACAAAAAAATGTATTTGATTAGAAATATTTATATACATATTATTAATTCCTGGGGTATTTACAATGTTTACTTTCAGATTCGCTTTGGTTTGGCTTCAGTTAGCCAGGTTAATTCAAACTGAAAATGTCTATCTATAATTGCATTTTATGGTATATTTCACTTTTATATTTTAAAGGGGACAAGAAAACTGTGCAAACAAAAAACAAGAATTGCCTCGTTTATGGAGAGAGTTCTTTTGGGGAGTCCACGCTCCAAAAGTAGTTTGGTCGGTTTAGGAGCGGAAATTTTGACCAGGAAGACCGACATCACTCTGACCATCCTTGAGACACTGATATTCAAGAAAAAATGTCATAATAATCAAATGTAATAATAGTCAAAAAAATAGTTTGTGAAATAGCATGAGCTAAATATTGAGTAATTGATCGTTTTTGACCATCTCAAAAATAATGGTTATGTCTACTTATATGATTTGTGAGTCCCTCACAAACTTACTAAGCGAAATCTGCTGGCTGAAAAAAGTTATATGTTATATGACTCGACGCTCGGGTTTAAATGTGATCTTTAAATCCGAAGTGGTGGTTTGGTGGTATTGGAAGAAACCCATAAGCTTTAGGCTTCCAAATCAGGAACCAAGCTTACTCGACCTAATCAAGATCACCGACTTCTAATGTTCAATTAGATCATCTGAAGGTACTAATCGAACTAATACATGCCAAATCAGAATTTGCAAAAAGGAAAGGCGTCGTATTTCAGTATAACACATTTCAATCCGTACCTGGCAAAAACTACGGAGCTTCAATTGGAACGTTTTGCCTCATCCACGTTGCTCACCGACCATCGCATATCGCAGCGACAACCATCTGTTACGTTCCCTCAAAAAGTGTTTAAATTCAATTCGTAAAAGGAAACTCCTTTAAATCCGAAAAAAAAGTGAAAAACAAACTGTTGATATTTTTTGGTAATAAAGAATGTTTACGGGCAACCCGATAATTATTCTCGCATCACTCAATAGCTGAAATATATAACACATCGATAAATAAGTCATTGGTCTGCAAATTTCGACTTTATTTATCAATATATTCTTCTTGGAAAGCAATACTTTTCTAACATTTATACCCCTTTTTTTTATAGAACGGTTTCTTTGCCTTCGGATTGCCTTTCTCCTTCAATTTCGGTAATTACCTCATCATTGGAGCGATATTTCTTTCCAATGAGCATTTTTTGAGGACTGAGAACAGGAAATAGTCTCTGGGGCCAGATTTGCGGAATACGGCGGATGAAGAAGTAATTAATGCAATTTAGCAATCATTGCCAACGATTTGAGACACAGTGCATTATTTTGGTAAAATAGCACATTTTTTGTTCGTTTGGAGCCTTTTTGCGACCTCATCCAAACTCACCAATAATGCTATGTAATATTTGCTGTTGATGGTTTCAATTCAATTCTTCTATTGGAACTTTTGGTGTGAAACACTGAACTTGAAGAGATGTACCTCTAATCTTAGATTAATCTTTAATCTTAGATCAAATCATCTCCTAATGATGCTAACATGGTTAGCAAAACGTGCTTCGAGAAGTTCAAAAAAAGTTTGATGTTTAGTGGTATATCTCTTCAAGTTTATTGATGGTTTGGTTCATAAGGTCATAACCTTGCCGATGGTTGTATTTTTGGTCGCTTTGGATGGCTTTCACCGACTGATGTCCACTTAGCTGCCTATTTGACTCCAGGGTGTAGTGATGGGTCCATGTTGCATCCATTGCCACGTATCGTATGAAAAAATCCTTTTTATCTCGCTTAAACACCTCGAAACATTGCTCAGAATATACAAACACACAGGGGAATTATTAATTTCTGAACTACGATTTGGAAAACTAAGCATTGGAAGCAAATTCCTTTACTTGTCCTAACATTTACTCGCACACAGTCGCGGTAACATATTTGTCTTAAGAAAAATAAATTCCTTATAAACGTTCATTTAACTCATATCTGAACAAACTCATCTGATACAGTCTGGTCTTTTTAAAGTTAAGGCTTTAGTTAATAAGGCAATTTACAATTTACAAGGGAGAAAGAAATGGCAAAATTGTCGCATTTCACGTAAATGACTTACGACAAACTTATTTACTTACAACACTAAACAATAAACATTGAATTGAATATTAAACTCGACGACAACGATGATTGTTTCTAATAAAGACTGTTTCTATTCGAGGATCTAAAATAAAGGTTAAACCTATGGGAAAATATGTTTTGACAACTTTCGTTATTTAACTATTTGATTTTAAAAAATAATCTTTTGAGCAACCAGTTATCTTTTGGTACAATTTTGGAAGGGGTGATAGTACCGTATTTTTTTGAAGACGATGATGGAAATAGTGTTACTCTTAATAGTAAACACTATAGGAGTATACTAGAATACATTTTGCCTGAATTGATAAAAGTGATAAAAATAGTTTTTTTGAGAGTTTAGAGAGTATAGAGATAATTTTGATAAAGAGTTCTATACAATTAAACAGATAACAGAAAACAATGGCTACAAAGAGGGATTAATTGATAAATTATTAAAAAATAAACAAAGCAAAAAGACAAATCGTTTAAATTTATTAATTATACTTCTAAACTGAGTAATGCAGTATGTAAAAGATTAAATAATTAAATAATAAGGTAAAATGTCTATTTTATTCTATCTACTATAGTCTATTATATTCTACAACCTCTACTTCTACCACTCTCACTATATAATCACTATAAAGCAGTATATATCAGTAAGAGTGGTAGAAGTAGAGGTTGTAGAATAAAAGAACACAAAAGACGATATCTCAAATAATATAAAAAGCACCATAATGTCTACACATTGTATGAAAACAATCATTTTATTGATATAAACAATAATTAATTATTATACTTATAAAAGAAAAGTAAAAAATTAGACCGACAAGAAATATCGGAAATAAAAATATCCTTAAGAAATAGTCATATAATAATCAGGAATGGTCAGCTAAATGTCGAATATACCCCGATAATACATAAGATCATATTGTAATTGAATAGCCCGCTTTTTACCAGCCGATATTTAGGATAATTGGACTAGCAGTTAAAAAAACAAAAAATAAAAAACAAAAGAAAAATTATCTGTATACTTGGAAACACTGTGTTTGACCAATAGTATTAGTTCAAGCTCCTCCTTAGAAAACCCTAACAAGACGAAACATATGTATAGAAAAATCTATAATAAACGTTTGAAACTTAAAAAAGCAGAATTGCATCAGTTAAAACCCTAGTACAATAAAATAGGGTTACACAATTCATTTATTGCAAAAAAAGTTTCCTGAACCCCTTCTTTCGCAAAATGATAATATCAACTGGCTACCAAAATCATGTGATTTCAAGCCATTTATAAACATGGAACAGTTCTTAACTTAAACAACACATTCAGGCCACCACTAAAAATACACCGCGCGATATATGTGAAGGTATAAGGGGAATAAGGAGAACCAAAGCGGACATTTAAATGACAATGCCATTATTTGTTCTTCAAGATAAAATTTAAATTATCGAATTATCATAGGTATTGTCTAAAATCGAATTATCATAGGTATTGTCTAAATGATTGTGACGTGCTCATATATTTATCTCTTTTTTGGTTTTTTACCAGAATCTAAACTCAAAATATATAAAAAATATGTGTTCCTATGTAAATAAAGAATCACTGGCTAACAAAAAAACAAAAACAAAACGCAGACAAATTTCTCAGTGATTCTTTTTCTGTAATAAATTTGTGTAACGAACAAAAATTTTTAAAAAATACATTTTTTTTTAATAAATACAAACTTTTGAATGATAACGTTTCGGGAGGTCTTCTCCTCCCGTTTTCAAAATGAATGTAATAAATAGTTTATATTAATTTCTATATAATACTGTGAAGATAATAAGTAAATATTTTTTTTTGCCTATGTCAATTATACTTACATTGACAATAATCTTTTTCTTTTTTCTATCTATTCCTTCATTCGCCATTCAAAGCGCCAGCAAGCGTCTCCCAAGACCGGTTTCTGGCCTTAAGCCGTCATCAGTTGGGCTCAAGCTGTACACCTGAATGAATGGCAAAGCACGACGTGGAGCACGGGTGAACTTCCTTAGCTATATATATATATATATATATATATATATATATATATATATATATATATATATATATATATATATATATAAACTTCCTTAGCTATATCTATATATATATATATATATATATATATATATATATATATATATATATATATATATATATATATATATATATATATAGGTTGTAATACTTAAACGTAGTTTTAAAACCATATTTGATTTAAATCTTCCGAAGGCATAGCAATTGTTTTTATTTAAATTAATTATGGCGGTTTCTTTAATCTTCTGTATTTTCTTGCCGATCCTTCTAAATCTTTTTTGGAATTATTCCAATTGATGATTTTATGTCCCGATTCCCATGCATGTTAACAAATTATAGATTTATTAAAATCACCCTTTCTAAGAAGTTTTTTATGTTCTTTTATCTAACTTTTAACGGTCTAGATGTCTCACCTATATAAAATTTGCCACATTCGCAAGAAATTTTATAAACACATGTTTGGTATTCTGTTGTGTGTTGTTTGGTTTGGTTTTTGTCAATAGAGATCTAAGAGTATTTTTTGTTTTAAATGCCGTTTTTATACTGTATTTATGTCCTACTCTTTTAATTGTGTTAGAAATAAATACAACATAAGAACGACATTTAAAACAAAAAAATGTTCTTAGATCTATATTAACAAAAACCAAACCAAACTAAACGACACATAACTGAATACTAAAATTGTGGTTTATAAAATTATCTGCGGTATGTGGCAAATTTTATATAGGTGAGACAGATGTCTAGATAGACCGTTAGATCTTGGAATAAAAGAACATAAAAAACGTTCTTGAGGGTGATTTTAATGAATCTGGTATTAAATTTTAATGAAGAATGGTATTAAAAGAATCGTTAACAAAATACAGAAGATTAAAAGAAACCGCTATAATTAATTTATATAAAAATAACTGCATTGCTATGCCTTCGGTAGATTTAAATTCAATATGATTCCCGATTCTAAATAATACAATATATATTAGAAGTATTTTAATACACTATAATCATAAATGTCTGTGATTGTTTCTAGGCAAAAGTAAAATCCGACAACGAATTACCCTGAGAGTATAAAATCCAATATGTATGTCAATATATCATTATAGGATATATAGGAAGGGCGGAGAAAAGGACGGAAGCCGCTATAACATGTAGCGGGAAAGCGATGAGTCCGAACTCATCGCTTCACCGAAGCTGAGTCCGGACTCATCGGGAAAGTCCGAACTTTCCCGCAAAATAGAGTCAGTTTGAAAGACCTTGAAGAGGTTTTTGTTCAGCAGTGAAAAGGCGGCTTACCCCATAAATCTACCAGGAAGCCTACCGACTGACGAATGACCAACGTAGAACACTTTCTCAGAAGGCATCCGGCATTACCCAGCCTTTAACCGGCGTGTCGGATTTTATACTCTCAGGGTAATTCGTTGTCGGATTTTACACTTTTGCCTAGAAACAATCAGAGACATTTAGGAAGTAAACAGACAGAAGAAAGAAAGACAGAAAAACACAATAATCATACTCATACCTATATAACCTATAATCATACATATCTCATCTATATAATTTTTTGGGTGTGTCACTGTCAGTGAAAAATATTATTGTCAGTGTAAGTTTCATTGACATATTCAAAAAAATATATTTACTTATTATCTTTACAGTATTATATAGAAATTAATTTAAACTATTTTCTAGATTTATTTGGAAAACGGGGGGAGAAGACCTTTCGAAACGTTAATGTTTAAAAGTTTGTACTTATTTAAAAAATTGTTTTTTTTTTATTTTTCTTTGTTAGGCAATTTACTACAGAAAAAGAATCACTCAGAAATTTGTCTGCGTTTTGTTTTTGTTTTTTACCCAGTGATTCTTTATTTACATAAGACATATTTTTGACGTATTTTGAGTTTTAGACCGTGGCGAAAAACACAAAAAAAGATAAAAAAAATCGATTATCAGTTGCAGTTATCATTTTGCCTCATTTTAAAGTTCTGACACCCTTTTGGAAAATCCCTTAACGTTTTAAGTTACCATTTTATACACTTAATTTTAGAACAACGGATATTTAAAATGAACTGCCTTATAGAACTAGCATATATAAATTATTTTTAAAATAAACAATGAAAAGGATCCCTTTTTAAACTATACACATATGTTAAAAGGCGATAAAAAAGTAATAACTCACAGGAAACTTAAATAAAAAAAACGTGTAGGAAACGTGATGAAACATTTATAAAATCCCTTTGCGATTTCTTTTTTTTTTAAGATCGATACAAAATGGGCGCTTTTCTGTTCCGATGGTATTTTTAGTTGTGTACAGAAATAATTTATTGTGTGTAATAAGTTCTATCGGTTTCTTTCCACCTGCTGTTATCAGTTCAACAGAAACGTTTCCTGGATATAAAGAAAACCAGTTCATCATTTACAATAATGTACTAGTGATACAGTATCTTTAATGTAGTTTTTTTATGTTCACTAATGTAGGGATATGTTTTTCAATTTAACGGACCAGCCAAATTGGCAAACCCTAATTAACAAAGGGTTAATTTGATTTTGTTACTAACATTGTAATCTAAAATTAAAAAAATATTATCGTGAATCTTCAGGGCACCGACATATGCTCTCTTGTCAAGAATAGGGAGACCCTATCCACAGTCAACTACCCATACTTTCGCTGACTTCCCGTCGGATGACGTATATATGTAACGTAAGACTTCTTTGGACAGCGCCCAAGGAGACAACAGTAGTTGAGTGTCATATACACCCAACCGTTGGGTTCCAGAATCTCATGTGGAACACACAACAACCTGCGTCTCCGCCCAATTGAACATTTTGTTAGGTGCTTGACTGGGGACGAGCTCCACCCACCCCTTCAACTGAAGGGCATATATTTCACCTCTCGATGTTTAGGCCCTTCAAGGCACCGACATATGCTCTCTTGTCAAAAATAGGGAGACCCTATCCGCAGTCAACCACCCATACTTTCGCCGACTTCCCGTCGGATGACGTATATATGTAACGTAAGACTTCTTTGGACAGCGTCCAAGGAGACAAGAGTAGTTGAATGTCACATACACTCAATCGTTGGGTTCCAGAATCTTATGTGTCAGAGATATAAGATATAAAGTTATATATAGAAACACGACATTTAAGATACATAAGGTGGATAGTGGTCACTTATGGCTATGTGACGTGGATCCTCACAAAGAAAACAGAATGGATTGGAAACAATACTATTTGTAGTATTTGAAAGAGGAGTACTCAGAATAATTATTGGTGCTGCGAAGGATAATTTAAATTGAAGGAGGGAAAACTTTCAACAAATATGGGCCAGGACATGTGGCGAGAATGCCAGAAAGCCAAACATCACGAAGAATCATGGAGGTTCGAATAGGCGGTAATAAGTAGAAATGTAAACCAAAGACATGGTGGCAAGACAAGAAGAGATGCTGAAGATCTGCTGCACCTCAAAAACATACAAGGAGCTGCTGGAGATCGATTCGGTTGGAGGCGAACATTGAATGAGGTCAAAGCTCACTGACTGGCACAATAAGAAGAAGATGAAGATCAGTTTTGCTAATTGATACTATTATATATATATATACATATATATATATATATATATATATATATATATATATATATATATATATATATATATATATATATATATATATATATATATGGTCCTTCAACTCCTACGCGGAGCATAGGGCTTAAATCGCGCCATCTGGTTCTATTCTGCGCCAGAACCTTGAATTCCTGTCAGAACGTGTTCACTCTTTTCAGTTCATCATTAATAGTTCTCCTCCAAATCTGTGTAGGCCTTCCAATAGCTCTTTTATCCCATTGATTCCAGTCCAATGCTGTTTTGGTTATACAGTTGTTTTGTTTTCTGAATATGTGCCCAATCCATCCCCACTTACGAAGTGCTATGTCGTGTTCAATTTTCTTTTGATTTATGAGACGGGGCAAGTCTTCGTTTCGAATCTTGTTCGGCCAGCATATGCAGAGTATTTTTCGCAAGTATTTATTTATAAGACCTGAAGTTTTTTTGTTATTGTCTTCGTTATTTTCTACGTTTCACATCCGTAGAGAAAAACCGTCCTAACATTAATGTTAAGTATACGGAGTTTTATTTGCGTTTTATTTAACTATTAGCCGAGCTAGAATTGGATGGATCTTCAAGGAAGCTTTATTTGCCTTAGTGATGAGATGGATATATTTAGATGACCATTACAGATTCATTTAAATCAGAGCGAAAGGTGAAATTTAACTTTCGCATTACTCCAAGCTATTACTGCAAAAATTTTGGTATGGGGTGGTTATACTCATGGAAAGAATATCACCCCTGATCAAACCATGTAGTTTTTAGAGTATGCGTTAGCGCTATTCAACTGGCCGGCGAAATCCACAGATTTATCGCCAATAAACCACGTATAAGGTCGAACAGACAGGTCGACAGAATAGGTCGAATAGACCGACAGAATAGGTCGAACTTGTGAATATATTCCCTAACAGCATCCGTACAATGTACGATGTAAACTTTTTTGTTATATTTAAACTCTTTTGTTGGATAGACCTCGGAAAACGGCATTAAGAAAGTATATCACTTTTTATATCTTTTTTTATATCTGTTTTTTTCGCTAATATCATGGCTAACTGCGTCAACTTTTATGACTCCCATTTCCAGAAGTACCATTAAGGTTTTTTAGAGAAAAACTAATAACGAATTCTTGACCAGTACTACCTTAAAACAAAAAGTTCCGATTTTTATGGTTCTAAATTAGTGGATGTCCTTGATATTATTTATTTTATAATATTTTTCCAATAATAATTAATAATTAATAATTTTTCTAATAATCACATACAATGTTCCGATTTTTATGGTTCTAAATTAGTGGATGTCCTTGATATTATTTATTTTATAATATTTTTCCAATAATAATTAATAATTAATAATTTTTCTAATAATCACATACAATTTTTTAACAAAAAACTTCCTTTATTTACAAGTCGATCTAAACTGGCATTATAAAACTTAAATACTAGACATTTCTATCATTCCGCCATTTTCTATCAAGCATTTTTCAATGCGACGTCCGGTATTGTTCACTACTTTTCTCAATTGTTATTTGGTAATGCTACAGCAAACCTGCCTAATACGATCACAAAGATCGTCTCGAGTTTGGGGCCTCGAAACATAAACCTTATTTTTAATTGTCCCCTACAGAAAAAAATCAAGAAGCGTGAGGTCCGGGGATCTCGACGGCCAATTAATTACAGGACTGTTTCGCCCAATCCAACTATTTGAAAAAATTATTATTTAACCAGTTTCTTACGTTAATTGCATGATGCTCGGTGCTCCGTCAAGTTGTCAGTGTAAATTATACCAATATTAAAGAGGCAACGCATCAACTTCATTATCAGACTCATTTTCTAAAAATCTAAGAAATCCATAAAAATTTCCATAAAAAAAATATAGTCCAATAATAATGTCATTTAAAATACAGCACCAAACGTTCACCTTAGTAGAATATTGTCTCTTACATTGTATTACCCAATGTTGGTCATCTTGAACCCATAATCTAATATTGTGTGATGATACGATACCATTTTTCGTAAATGTGGCTTCATCTGTGTATAAAATATTTTTCAGAAATGTAGGATTTTGTATGTACCTGTCTTGTAAACATAAACAGTATACCATTTTTCTTTCAGTGTCACCAACTCTACATGTTTGAAGAAATTTTGGTTTCACAGTTTGCCTGTTATTTTTCTTCAAGCATAACCAGATAGTGCGTTTCGGAATATTTAAAATTATACTAGCGTCCCTAACGCTTGAGTGTGGATGCTCCTTAAAATAATCAAGAACTATTCTTATTATATATGTATATATATATATATATATATATATATATATATATATATATATATATATATATATATATATAAATATAATATATATATATATATATATATATATATATATATATATATATATATATATATATATATATATATATATATATATAATATATATATAATATATATATATATATATATATATATATATATATATATATATATATATATATATATATATATATATATATATATATAATATATATATATATATATATATATATATATATATATATATATATATATATATATATATATATATATATATATATATATATATATATATAGATATCGATGAAAAAGGGCAAGGTTTCAGGAAAGGACAGTGTAACTGTCGAAATGCTAAAAGCTGGTGGTCGCACGTTACATAAAAACTGGCAAAATTATACTCAAAATGCCTCAAAGAACAAAAAGCACCTGACTTATGGAAAAATGCAGAAGTGATCCCTTTACATAAAAAGGGAGCACAGGAAGATTTAAAGAACTACCGTCCAATAAGCCTCCTATCAGTAATGTACAAAGTTTTCACTAAGATAATTTCTAAAAGAATATTAAAACAACTGAATGCACAACCAAGAGAACAAGCAGGATTCAGTAGTGGATTCAGTACAATGGATCACATCCAGGTTCTACAGCAGGCTATAGAAGGCACAACAAATACAACCACTGTGCTTGGCTTTTATCGCCTACGAAAAAGCATTTGCTTCATCTCAAAGCATGCAATAATGGATTCACTGCTTAGCCAAGGGGTAGATAAAGCATATGTAAACCTATTCGGATCGACATATGATGGAGCTACAACCACAATTCACCTTGATGATCTTGAAGTGGGAATTAATGTAGAACGAAGTGTACGACAGGGTCACGCAATATCGCCTATTCTTTTCTCGGCTGGCCTTGAAGCATTATTCCGCAAACTGGATTGGGAACAGGATGGTGTAAAGATCAATGGTGCAAACTTAAACCATCTTAGATTTGCAGATGATATCGTTCGCCTTTCACAAGACCCAGAGGAGCTGCAATGACGTATACAGGAACTGCAAAGGGCTGGCGAACCATTTGGCTTGAAAATAAACCTGAAAAAGAGTCAGGTTATGTTCAATAACTTCGCTCAGGGCAGAAGAATTTCAGTTTTAGGAAGGGATTTGAAGATTGTGGACAGCTTCATATATCTTGGGCAGAGGATTTCAATGGAGGGGAATACCT